>CAUYQV010148672.1:0-20101 GCA_963574575.1 Galagoides demidoff
TTTCAGAATTTTCTCTTTCATATTAACTCTAGTGAAGTTAATTAGGATGTGTCTGGGGGATGTCTTGTTCAGGTTGAGTTGTGCTGGGGTTCTGAAAGTATCTGCTATCTGAATTTCAGAATCTCTTGACATTTCTGGAAAGTTCTCTTTCACAATTTCATGAAGAAGAACCTCTGTGTTTAGTGAAGCAAACTTCGTCCCCTTCAGGGATGCCTGTAAGGTGAATATTAGTTTTCTTCGAATTATCTCAGAGCTCTCTGAGAGAAAGATCAATTTTTGCTCTCCATTTCTCTTCCTCTTTGAGCATTTGGGCTTGTCGAAAGCTTTGTCTTCAATGTCAGAGATCCTTTCTTCTGCTTCTTCCATTCTGTTACTGAGGGATTCTACCATATTTTTCAGATCTTTGAGTGCTGCAAACTCTTTTCTCAATGTTTCAAAATCTTCGAAACAAATCTTTGAAATTGTTGAATTCTTGAGACATCGTTTGAATAATTTCTTGAAATTCTAATTTTCTCCTTTCTTCCATTCTGTTAATCTTATTTGCTATCCAAATTCTGAACTCGATTTCTGATATCTCAGTCATCTGTTTATGGATGGGATCTTTGATTGCATCTGCCCCATTTTTCCTTGGGGGAGTTGATCTATTCTTGTTTTTCATGTTGCCTGAGTTTTTCTGCTGATTCCTCCCCATGTTGAATTTATACCATTTGGAATCTGTCCCAGAACTTTTCTTCCAGAGAAGTTGCTGGCTTCCTCTGGATGTCTAGAGATACAAGGAGTGTCTGTCTGGAAAAGCCTCAGGGGTGTGAGCCTTATTATTACTGTTGCTGCTGGCTGCTGCTCTTTGCCTTGTGGTACCACTGCTCTAGTATGGTTCCCTCTCAACTGACCGTCCTTTCACAGTTCTTGGGCAGCCTGGGCCTGGCGAGGGTTGCTGGAGCAGTGGGGAACCCGCCTGCCATAGGGGGATCACGGGGCTCAAGCCAGCTGGCGTCAGGTCACTGGCCACTCGGCGCCCGGCAAGGGTGGTGGGAACAGAAGGGAATCTGCCTGCTACCGGGGGAATGTGGGGTTCTAGCAGTTTTCTGGCTTCAGGACCGGGACAGGGTTTCTTGATCCCACAGGGGTCAGGGGATGCTGCTCTTGGGCCTCCCCTCATTGTCTCTGCAGTCAAGGGGGGAAGGTTGAACTGGAAATTCAAAATGGCAGTGAAAATGTTAGTTTGATTTTTCTGCCTGGTCAGAGAGCATTTGGAATCTCATCACAGTCATTCCCAGGGGAGTAGACCCCACTTCCTGTAGCTCTCACATGTGGGGTAAGATAATAGGTCCTCAGTTCACCACTTGCCTGTAGAAAACTTACTGGAGCAGATGAAGAGAAAATAAAGAGAAAAACACAACTTTCTTGAGGGAGGAGATGGACACTTTTACTTTGGGATGAATTATGTAACTGTAGGTTACTTTCTTGGAGTCACAACTTGCCTCAGTAGAAGTGTCCCACAGATACCTCTCTTCTCTCTCAGCTGAGCTCTCAGTCTTCAACTTTGTTGGGTAATTTCTGGACATTATCCTTCCCTCTGGATGGGAGCTTCTGTTGGAGGCTGCTGCCTGTCGGCCATCTTGCTCCTCCATGATCACCTACCTTGGAAGACAGTTTGGTGGTTGATAACAAAGCAAAACTGTCTAACCATATGACCTAGTAACTGTGCTCCTAGACATTATATAACTAATTTAAAAATCTATGTTTCATATACAACCTACATGTAAATGTTTATACCAGCTTATTAGTAAATGACAAAAATTGGAACTTGCAAAGATGCCTTTCAGTGGGTAAGGTGATAAACAAACTGATATATTTACATTATAGAATACTATTCAGTGACCAAGAAGTACAAGTTATTAATTCATTCCATATCATAGTTGTATTTTAAATGCATACTGCTGGCCAGGCCTAGGGGTTCATGTCTGTAATCCTAGCACTCTGAGATGCTAAGGCAGGTGGATTGCTTGAGCTCAGAAGTCCAAGACCTGCCTGAGCAAGAGCGAGATCCATATCTACTATAAGTCACTGGGAATTGTGGTGGGTACCTATAGTCTCAGCTACTCAGAAGGCTGAGGCAGAAGAATCTCTTGAGCCCAAGAGTTTGAGGTTGCTGTGAGCTGTGATACCACTGCACTTAGTCCAGGGCGACAGAGTGAGACTCTGGTCTCCTCTCTTCAAAAAAGAGTAACCATTAAGATGGGTGTAATGTAAATAAACTACAATGCTAAACTGTTGCAGTGGTTCTCAACCTATGGTTCATGACCCATAGGAACTGTATTAAAGGGTTGGGCATTAGGAAGGTTGAGAACCACTGTGTTAGAGGGAAGATAAAGAAAACAAGGAAAACTTCATAAAGTGAAACAAACAGAAAATACAGTAAATAGAAAATAGGAAATGTAGATTAGTGTGGTAGAAATCTAAAAATAAACTATCATGATACATTGCACATGAAGGATGCTCATCCATTAAAGAAACAGAGGTCTCAAAGGATCTATCTGTGTGCTGTTCAGAGACACACTTAAACAAGAAGCTTGAAAGAAAAAAGATGGAAATGTGTGCTATGAATTTCCTCACCAAATAAGCTGAGACTTAAATATTTATTTTAGTGATCTTGACCTTTAAGGCCAAAAAACAAAACTCCCCCCAAAAACTTAGTGGCATGAATAGGCAGTTACTATGTAATGATTTGAGAAAGTACTTCTTTTAATAAACAAAACTGACACGATTTCAAGGAGAATTATTCACAGAGAATATAATGAAATAACATAACTTTCACATTAATTGAATATATTGCCAGATATATTAATATCAGATATTAATATTATATTAATTAGATAAGATTAATTAATCAGATAAGAGATATTAACCTGATAAGATTTAGAAAATTTGAATAATGCATTTAACAAGCTTGAGATAGTAGTCTCACCCAACAACTCAACTAAAGAATTAATACAAAAAATAAAGTTGCATGTATAGAGAGAGCACTTAAAAACTTGACATAATCTCAATTACGAAATAAATTTAAGTAAATAGCAATAATATGGGTAAAACACAGAGATTATTAGAAATTAGAAATCAATATCTTAAGATATATTTATTCCAATGCAGTTCGAGATTAAAAAAAGAGCCCACATTTTTAAATGATTCATAATTCAAATAAGAAATCATCTTTATTTGTTGAAATAATTGAAACAAAATAATGGAATTCTACATATTTTAACTGGTAGAATGCAACCAAACCATATTTAAAACTTAATTTATATCCTCAAGTGACTATGTTAGAAAAACAAAAATGATTAAGTTCAACAAATTAGGAATATAAAAAAGAATAACCTCCTATTTAAAAATGCAAAGAAAAAATAACAAAAATTGGTGGAACAATTAGTGAAGCAGAAAATAAATTACAGAGAATCTAAGAAACTCAAAGCTGATTATTAAAAGAATAATAAGGCCAGGCAAGGTGGCACATGCCTGTAATCTCAGCACTTTGGGAGGCTGAGGAGGCAGGATCACTTGAGGCCAGGAGTTTCAGACCAGCCTGGGCAGTTAGCAAGACCCCATTTCCACTAAAAAAAAAAAAAAAAAAATTAAAAAACGAGCCAGTCATGGTGGCGCAAGTCTAATCCCAGCACTGTGGAAGGCCGAGGAAGGAG
The DNA here is from genome assembly GCA_963574575.1 of Galagoides demidoff. Taxonomy (NCBI): domain Eukaryota; kingdom Metazoa; phylum Chordata; class Mammalia; order Primates; family Galagidae; genus Galagoides; species Galagoides demidoff. The sequence goes on from CAUYQV010148672.1 coordinate 3,696, forward strand.
GATGGAGAAAGCAGGGAGCTATGATCACCCCATTGTATTCCAATTTGGGCAACTGAGTGAGACCCAGTCTCAAAAACAAACAAAAAGAATCATAGAATAGATAAACTCTTTGATAATATTAGTAAGGAAAATAATAAGAGGACAGAAAAATATTAGGAATGCAAAAGCGGGCTTGGTACCCATACTCAGTGGTTAGGGCACCAGTCACATACACCAGGGTTGGAGGGTTCAAACCTGGCCTGGGCCTGCTAAACAATGACAACTGCAGCAAAAATATAGCTGGGCATTGAGGTGGACCCCTATAGTCCCAGCTACTTGGGCAGCTGAGGGAAGAGAATTGCTTAAACGCAAGAGTTAGAGGTTGTGAGCTGTGATGCCACAGAACTCTACTGAGGGAGACATAGTGAGACTCTGTCTCAAAAAACAAACAAAAAAATTGCTTTGTTTTCAAGCAGATGAAAACAATAACCCATGATCTTTCATCCCACAAGTTGAAGTTCTGGTCACCTGACATTTAATATCAACGAACACAAAGCACAGTCCTCTGTCCTTCATTCTTCTTGCGTTTATTCACTGGAAGTCCTCTGGAAGGAAGATTCATCTTTTCATGCCCATAATTTACTTATATTGAGAGGATTTAGGGTGACTTAATTCAAGGGGCTATAATCCAATGAAACTATATTTAATCTGTTGTTCAGTTCTTTGAAGGCTTGACCAACAGGAAGTCTTCTCTGTCAGCACTGTGTTCCTGTGTTTTTTCAGCACTTGATTACCAGCACTGCAGGAGTCTGCAAACTCATTTTGCCTTTTCCCTGCTTCAGCTCTAGAAAATGCCATTTCTCAAAAAGGATTCTTTTTATGAAAGAATAGTATTTAAATTCGGGCTTTAGGTACCCATTGCTCCTGGGTGTTGCTGTTTTTGAGCCCTCTCAGTGGACAGAACTGCATACTAACTTATGCACATAACTGTATTTACTTTAGTGGCTGTCTGTTTTATATTGAAACAAACGCGCTTATATTGATTTCTCTAATTATAATCCATAACTTCAGGTTTTGTTTTAGCTTCCCTTCTTTCTCTGACAATGAGATACCTGGCTCTAATTTTCTACTCTATATTTAATAATTTGTTCAATCCTCATATTATCCTTCTTATACAAGGCTGGATTTAATTTTCTAAGATTTGGTGAGGATTTTTGCAGCTTTGTTCATACATGGTATTGGTTTTTAGTTTTCTTATAATGTTTTTGTCTCCTAATGTGAGTTGGAAAGTGTTCCCTTTCTCTCCCATATTCTGGAAAATTTGTGTATTGAATTGTATTATTTCTCACCAATAAAACCATACTGGCCTGGAATGTTCCTTGAAATGGTTATAACTATACATTTAATTTGTTTAGTAGTGACATTAAATATATACGTGTATATTCAGGTTACATATTTATTCTTGAGTGAGATGCAGCAGTTTGACCCTTTAAGGGCCAGGTCCTCTTCATCCACATCGCCAGTTCTATGGCTGTGGAGTCATTTGCAGGATTCTCTTATTTTCCATTTAATATCTGCAGGGTCGGCGCCAAGCCCCCTCTCCCTCCTGGTACCAGAGGTTTGTATCTTCTTTCTTTTTTCCTTGGCCAATCTTGCTAGAAGTTGCCAATTTCATTGTTTTTAGTTCCTAAAAATTCCATTTTCATTTAATTAGCTTTCTTGTATTTCTGTTTTGAATTTCACTGACTTCTGCTCTGGTTTTTATTATTCCCTTTCTTCTGCTTACTTTATTTTGCCCTTCTTTCTCTAATAAGGTAGATATTAGATTTTTCTTTTATCATAACTATTCAATGTTATCAATTTTTTCCTAAGCATTGCTTAGAAAATAAAAATATAATTATATTTTTTTAGAAAACAAAAATGTACTTATACTATTTTGAAAGCTATTTATTGAACTATACACCATGAATACATTTCCCACATACATTCTTCTATAACATTCCTTTTGTTAGGTAGTGTTTTCTAAAATTGAGACATGGAGCAAGATTGGAGCAAGAGTATGCATTTCAACAAACGAGCAGGTCTGTGTCAGAGGCTCTATGTTACACATTGTGAGAGAGCAAATGGAGAGATGCAGAAATCATGCCCTGGGGTGTGCGTGGCAAGGACCTCAGTGTCCAGTGGTGTGACTGTGATAACACATGGACACTCAGAAGACAGGCAAGAAGTGGCTGCAGGGATAGAGACAGTGGGCATCAGAGAAGCTGATACAGATCTAAGTCAGGTCTGTGGGTTCCCAGGGAACAGCCCTCATTTGGAGGACAGGTGTGTTTCAGAGGCAGTGGGAACATTCAGAGCCAGGTGCTCAGAGGAAGCCTACTATTGGAAAGTGTGTTCTTTCAGGTTATGACCCATCCCACAGCAGCTGGGGTTAGAGAACAGAAAGTGCTGAACAGAAGGGGGTTCTCATCAGAGAAGGACAGCCTCTCACAGGCCAGGCAAGCAGGGAGTGTCAGGTTTCAGCAATGATTGGGAGTCTTTTTTTTTTTTTGCAGTTTTTGGCCAGGGCTGGGTTTGAACCTGCCACCTCCAGTATATGGGGCCGGCACCCTACTCCCTTGAGCCACAAGCACCACCCAACAATTGGAAGTTTTGAACTCAGAATCAAGCAACATCCCCAAATGGACGTATTGGATGTCTGTGGCAGGGGGGAAGGAGATCAGTAACTTAGTGGTAACCTAAGTTCCCCCCAAGTTATCCAATTCTGATTCCAGAATAGTGAGACTGAAACACAGAGCAGACGAGGTGGAAGCTGAACATTCCACTCTCTGCTTTGATTGGGATGGCTCAGCCAGGAGCTGGGCTGGCAGGGGTTAGTTGGATTGGAAGATGCGGGAGAACTGTACCCACGGGAGGCCTCAGATGTGTGTCCAAATGGGGAGTGAGCACTGAAGGCCAAGGGTAAAGACTGTGAGAGTGCCAAGATCCCGGAAAAATAGCTGGGTCAGATGGCTTTTCCATACTTCTTCTCTTGTTTACCCATGTACTTTCTAAACATACAGAACAACATACAGAACATTCTAAAGTGTAGATTCAAGTTCTTATCCTAGCAATGAAAATGAGGTGAAAATTTGAGAGAATGAAGATATTATTGCAAAAAGACTTTAGGACAGGAGGGTAGCAAGAAACCTACCTGTACAGGTTGGGCCTGCTCAGAAGAGGGAAGAAAGGGTGTCCAGGAAAGGGACTTTGGTCTCTGCTTTTCCCAAGGGGGTCTCCATTCAACAGTATTTCCAGCCCAGTTGCTGAAGGATTAGCTTAAGGTCTTTGCATTTGACCTATTTCTTTCCTTTCAAATCATGGGGGTTCCATTGGACATGTATGGATTTGCTGAAATCAAATGCAGTGGTTACAATTGCTTGCTATTTCAAGAGGATGAAGTGTTTTACTTTTCAGTGACTTTCTGTGGCAAGAATCCTAGGGAGATTGACAGAGAAGGGAGAAGGGTCAGCTCCAGCTGGCCTTGTGGGGCCAAGACACAGAGCTCAAAAGCCTGTGTTTTGAAGAGAATTCATAACTGTGCTTTGGCCACTCCAAACCTTCATTGCCAATAAAATGTATCGGATGTTAGGATAACCTGACATTGAAATTGAAACTTCTTATTGTTTAACTAAGTAGGGAAGAGGTGCTACAGAGTGTGATTTATGTATGTGTGAATGTATTTATAACACATGTTTCCAGGGATAGCCTCAAACCTATAGAATAGGACCCACGACAAACTTCATAGGGAATTTTAATCCACAGGCACTGGTGTAGAATATGAATTCTCTAAGCCAAGTACCTTGAGAAAGGACACGGTTGGAAACAGCTAAGACCATCCAGGGAATCCAAAGATTCTACTGTTTTACAACAGGTTAGTACCTGGACTTTCCTTTCATTCCCCCACCCTCATCCCTCATTGACTGTGGGAAGCGTGACGATGTCTCCGTGGTCTCTTGGATCCTGTTCACTCTCTTCATTTTTTTTACTTTCTTTTTCTCACACTGAATTATCCCAATTGTCCTGTTTTCCAGTTCGAAGATTGCTTCTTTCTATTTACACCTGTTGTTGGACCACTCTAGTGTTTTAAAATCTTAGATGGTACTATTCATCTCCAGAATTCCTATTTTATTCTTTTTTATAATTCTTATTTCTTTGTTGATATTCTTTATTTGATGAGACGTTGTTCTGATTTCCTTTAGCTCTTTGTCCGTGGCCCTTTAGATTTTTGAGCACATTTAGGATAGTCGACTTAAAGTCATTTTCCAGTGAGGCTGATGGCTGGGCTTCCTCAGAACCACTTCAATTGCTTTATTTGTTTCTCTGTGAAGGGGACATGCTTTCTTGCTTGTTGGCATGATGCCTATTTTTTGGTGAAAGCTGGACATTTTGAGTACTATTAATATAATGTGGTAATTCCTGAAATCAGCTTCTCCTCCTCCCTGAGGTTTGTTGTTGCTCCTTGTTGTGGGTCATCATTTGTTTGTTTTGTGACTTCCTGAACTCTTTTTCTAAAGGGGCTATTCTTTATTGCGGCTGCTGAAATTTGTGTTCCATTAGCTCAGTGGTCAAGAGCTAGTGTTTCTGAGGTTCCTTATGTCTCCGGTCTTTGCAGATCGGCTCTGCACGGGGCACTCCTTTAATGCCTAGCTGGGCCATTTGCAACTCTGCCTTAGCTTTAACTTCTTGTTAGTATAGACCTGAAGGTTGCCTAGAGGTGAAAATGAAAACATCTTCAGAAGCTTTTCTTAAGTCCACATCCAGCCCTGGGAGAAAACACGGCATTCCTTAATGCCCAGCACACGTATAAACCCATTTCCCCCTTTATCTAATTTTCCACCTTCTTCTTTGCTGGGCTTTGTGGTCTATTGCTTGTCCTGAGTCCTGATTGTTATCCTTTACCCTAGGCTGCTGCAGTCAATAGTTTTGCCTTTAAATGCTTTTGGAAAATGCTGTCTAGGAGGTTGTCCCTGCTGTGGGAATTCTCTGAGTCAGTTAAACAAAGGTCAGCTCTTGTGCTGGCGTTTCAGGGAGCCACCCATCAGGCTGAAGAAAACATCACAATTCTTTGAGAATTAGGTCTGTTCTGGTCCCTCTGGTGCTACTGACCTGCACCAGGACCAGGGGCTGCTGTCTTCATGAACACGGCTGACCTGGGCAGTTGGGTGATAGGGGGTGATTTCAGATGCCACCATTTTTTTACCATGACATAGTGGCTTCTTTCTTCTTAAGCTTTCCCCTGGTTGTTTTCAGTTTTTGACTGGTTATTACAGAGCTATGCAGAGGTTGATTCTGGCAGTTTTTGTCAGCTCAGTAGTTGCTTTTTTGGAGGAAGAAAGATCTAAAATTTTCTAGATTTTCTAGTCTACCATTTTAAGTTATGTTTAATATATTTTTAAATTCAATTACACACAACTTAGTATACAACACCCTTTATTTCATGATTACTGTCATTATTGGGATATTCAGCAATTCTCTGTTTTGAGAAATTTCCCTTTTATTCTTTATTTTCTGTTTTACATTCTTTATTTTTGTATAAATCTCTGTGCTAAAATACTCTACATGTCCTTCAAGTCCTTAGATGAGCATTTATCAACATACACAGGAATCCTTGAAAACATATACTTTTCTTTTGTAGCACCAACATTAGCACAGATTTTTTTCCCCCTCTTTTCCCATGGGTGGCTGGAGCATTTAACTCACCACAGATTTCTAACACCTTGTAGGGCTCTGACCTTGTTCCATCACAGTTCTTGATTCTGGAAAACCACATCCATCTTGGAATATGTTTTCCCCATAACACACTTTTTCTTTCTGTTTCTTTTTTCAGGTTCAGGGCAGGGACAGCAGCCTCAGAGTTACCTCTTATATCTCAGGACTTTCTTGGGAAATGAGGGCTTTCTAACTTTCATCTACACAGAACCAAATTTCAGAGTAATGCAGGCTCACTTCAGCAAAACACACACACACACATGTTTGTTTTATATCCCATTAATTTGCCATGCCTACTGAAGAAGTAGTTACTGAATTGCAGTGATACACAGGGAGACAAAACAAACATCATCTCCCCCTTGCTAGAGGACAAGTGCTATTGGTTAGAAAGGTCTTAGGGTCATACTGTCATATGTGGAGTTCTCTGAGTGATTTGGGAAATAGCAGACTCTTCCTGAGGAGCGGTGACTCTGAACTGACACCTCAGACATGAGTTTGATTCTCTAAGTGAAGGCTCAGAGTACCAGGAATGACCCAAGAGAGGGAAGTAAGGAGCAATGCAGGAAAGGCACAGTGTCAGGCTGTGCATAGTGGAGCTAAGAAAAGCTAGCGGGTTTTGGCTGCAGACAAATATGGAGATGCCATTTGGTATCAAATCATGCAAGTTATCTCAGAGCCTGCCACGGAGATTGGGATGGCTGCTGCAGCTCTGTGCAGGATGGTGTCTAACTGGTAAACTCGAGGCTGAGAACAAAGAGGGGTCAATGCCATTGTTTAACTGAGAGGAGCCGAGGGCAGCTATAAATGGAACAGACATCAGGCCATAGGCCGAGGAACCCTGGGGAGCTTGGGAGCCTGCAGGATGGTGGACAGAGATGTCAGTTAGTGTCTGTACATGACATGGATTGAAATCTCCCAAACTTCACCAGACTAGTAGGGACAGGTCTACAGGTCCTGGCGTCATGATAGACACCTGTACCACAGATCAAGTGGTTCAAGGATGAGGGGAATCATATTAGTTTAACACACTGGCACAGATACCTGCTGAGTGTCAAGTGCTGTAAGGAGTCTGGAAATAAAGACTTATTTTCTACATCAATGAGTTGGCTGTAAAATTAGGAGGACTCTTCACCTTGAAGTTACTCCCAATATCCACTATAACATTCTCACAGCACAGAGGGCCTTAGAATGAGGGTTTGACATAGGCAATTTGTGTCTTTTCTGTTTTTGGTTAGATCTTACAACGACATGCAAACTTCACTTTCTTTGCTTACTAGGTGTACAATTTTTCTACGTATGCTTTGTATGATTTTCTAGGGTCTCTGAAATAACCAGGAAAATTAGGCCATAAAATCAATGACTACGATTTTGAGTACATGGCTTTCCTTTTGTAAGATACAATGAGCCTCAATTAGATAAAAATGTCACCTAAAATTTTAGTCCCTGTTGGCCCCATTATTATTATTTATCATTTTGTTAATTTGTATTCCACTGTAGAAAAGAAAGGTTTACAGTGATGTGGCTCCAGAAAAAAGGGTAATGAAATAGAAGAACTTAAATTTAGCTGTTCTGAATTTGAAATCCTTGAGTGTGGGAAAAAAATGATTTGTATCCATGGAAGTCTTAGATTTCCATTTGTTATAGCAGGATTCAAGTGTGAGCTTCAAATGACCAAGGGAATTCTATAAGGGGAATTAGGATTATGCCAAAACATTTCTAATGTTGGACAGCACAACTGCAGCTTCTTAAGTAATCCTTTCTCAGAATGACCTTAAGTTAGGTAATTTTTCTGGAAAGAGTCAGTGCTTTTAAAATTAAGAAAGAAAAATTATTGTTGAAAAAGCATGGAATCAATAAGAATGTTAAAAATGGAAAAATATTTCAAAATTAAACATCACAATGTGATCAAAGCATAAAAATGTTCAAAACCTTTTATGCAGTATTTCTGGGTCATCTGAATGCCAAGGCCACGTCCAACCAATTAGCCAAGACCAATTTGTAAAAAATTTCTTCTATTTCCATTTGGCATTTGCAAAGACCTAAAGTGTTACCCTTTAACCTGAAACTGTGCTCCTTAATAGGCCAGGACACCAGGGCCAGCCTCTCAAGTCAGACCCATGACGCAGAGTGGTTTAGGTTTCCTGTGACCTGCAGATGTCCGTAATGTGTGTATCTGGCCTGCGGGGCCCAGACTACTGAGGAGGGAGAACGCAGAGGATGTGACTTTATGGCACTGCTTTGAGCCTGGATATAAGGTAACACTACAAGCGCTTTCTTAAATGTCCTTCTCATGAGGGCGGCAGAAAGTGCATGGACATAGAAGGTTCAAGTTCCAGCTTCTCTAATTGGACATAACAACAGACCATTACTTTCCCTGAACCCCAGTTTCCTCTTTGTTGAAGTGGGGGAAATGCTCCATCACGTGGTTAGCAGGCAGCAGCTGCTTCCTGCAATCGTGTGTTTCTTCAGTCACCTGCCAAAGGTGTGCTCACGCCCTGTCCTGCAGAGGAACAGCCGCAAACAGGACCACAGCCCTGTTCCCATAGTCTGCACGCTCACCGAGTGGGAGAAAGCAGACAATCAACATGAAAGCCGGCAAACACTTAAAGTACCTGGGAGATGACTGACTCACAAGTAGAAGCCGGACACTGTCAACGTGGTGAGAAGAGCGTTTTCAGCAAGGGAACAGCAACATAGGAGGCCCTGAGGCAGTTAGCTCAGGCAAATGTAGATCAGTGGTTCTCATACTTCACCTGCCTCAGTATCCACAATCCCTTGTTACAAACATCAGTGCCAGACCCCCGCCCCAGAAGTCCTGACTCAGCACCTCTGAGTTAGGGCAGGAGAATCCGCATTTGTTTTTTCCTCATGGTGCCTGGTGCTACTGGTGTCACTGGTCTGGGTGCCACATGTTGGGAAGCCTGGGTTGGAGAGATAGAAGCCCAAGTGGATTGAGTCAGAAGAAGCAAGTGAAGAGTGGGGAGGGACGACCTGAGAGAGAGGCTTCTTGTAGTAAACAGTTTGAGTTTCGCTGATTGAACTGGGAAACCACTGGAAAGAAGGCCCTGGTGTTGGTGAGAAGAATGGCCCGTTTGCAAGGAGGAAGCACAAAGACTGATTAGGAGATGCTTGCAGTGGTCTGGGCCAGTGAGCAGGGCGGGTTGGGCTGGTGGTAACAGTGGAGCTGTTCATTTTCAGTTATCCTTTGGAAGCAGAGGTGTCAGGGATGGCTGATGGATAAGTTCTGGGGTGTGAAGGACAGAAACAAGCTAAGGATGACCACTATATGTGGGGCCTGAGCACCCTGCAACTTGTTTAATGTATGTAAGGACAGCTGTGTGGTGGTGGTGGTGGGGTAGATCCTGTCTTCTTTCTTCTCCCAACCACAATAATGGTGCGGTAATAGTGAGAAATTCAAGATACGACAAAGTAAGGGATCGAGGGCAGCTGGTCGCAGTCACACGCCTGGGTAGGTAGGTGGAGGGACCTTCCCTTAGTCCTCCCCGTGTGGTTCAATGACGGGGACCTTGCTTTGACAGACTCTGCTGTTGGACTGTCATGTCCCTTCCCGCATTAGAACATCCGATCTAGAAATCAGTGTTTCGATGGATACCTACAACGCCCGCTCTTGCAGATTACTGAGGGGAGATGTAAGTAGGACACTGTAATGTGGAGGAAAGAGCATGGGGCTGGGAATGCAGACCCTGAGATTCTCTCCTCACCTCCCTATTCAAGACTGTGGCCGTGCTATTTACCTTCTCTGTGCTTCTGTTTTCTTATTTGAAAAATGGAGATAAACATGTCCACTCACCTGCAGCTTTTGAAGATGAAGTGAGGTAAGCCTGCGATGAAGATTTTATTAGTATCAATGTCTCCCTTAGAAAGTTCCAAAAGTGCTTGATGAATTGCAAATGACCCTATCAAGGGAAGATGTTGCTGTGAATTCATAAGATTCTCAGCCCCATTCCTGAACTCTCGACTTGGGACTGTTCCTGGATCTCACAGTCCACACACACCTCGTCAGACAATTCTTCCGGTAGATTTGAGTTTCTGCTGTGGGTAATAAGTAGCTTTTGGAGAGTGGAACAAGGCTATCTTGGGTTTCACATTCCTTTGATTTCGCCAAGGATATTTCCTGAGGTCTGTGAAAGGAGGTTGCTCTAAATGCAGAGGAACTCTGGTGTTGATTTGACAGTTTTGACATTCCAGGGACGTCCACCAAATTAGGACAAGAGCTATGGCAAGGGGACGGCATGATTTTTATTGGTTCAACTGCTGTGAAGTCTGGGTACAGTTTATTCAAATCTGAAAATAATTTTAGGTTTTGATTTGCGCGCAAAATATAGTAGCATGTGAAATCTTATCGGACTTGGGAAACTAAGGAATCACAAAATCTATGCCTTCTCCTTTGGTATGGAAGGGTCAGGTCTGGACGGTAAGTTCAGGGACACACAGGACAGGTTGTCTCACTCGTGATGTTCTGAGATGTCGACCTTCACCCACGCCTTCTTTCTGAAGCTCTTATATTTCTCTCTGCTGACTCACTGTAAGGAAGCTGTGACGTCTGCCCTCGTGAGAGCCACTCTCAACTGAAACGCACCGGACGTCTGTGGTATGCGCTATGTTGAGCTCTTTTATGCATGCTGTTTGTAATCCTAACACCAGCCCTGTGAGTCAGAGGCTAATGTTTTCCTCCTTTTATAGCTGAGAAAACAGAGGCCTAAAGAAGTTGAAGGATTTGCTCAATGCCCATGTCTAGTGAGCGATAGGACCAGTGTTTGTCTTGGTCTTCCTGACTCATACCTCTGGGATCTAGGCAGTGCGTTATAGGTGAACTGTTCATTTTCTTCTTGGTGTGGCACATATAAAATATCAGATTTTATTAATACTTTCCTCTCTTTGGAGCTGGAAAAATGTGAATTACCACATCTTGTAATAATTCTCACTCTCAGCCAGGTCCCAGCAGAGCCTGTGGCAGTGGGTAGCAAGGAGAAGTCCCTCCATGGGGTCCTTCTTGAAGACTGTGCCTTAGTCCCTTGGCCCCAAGCCCTCCCTCTTCTGCAGGCTTTGTTGTTGAATCCCCTGGAATGCCAGGGTCTATGGGCAGGCAAGTGCATTCTGGGCATAAGCCATAGAATCTTGGAGCCAGCAGCTTCAAATCTTGAAGAGATTGATGTGTCCAGTAACCCTCAAGGATCTTTTCTTCTCATTTTTGTCTTCCTTCCTCCCAGCCTAGACATCCTTGAGTTCATCTCAACAACCTCCTTGATTGGAGACTTGGTGTTTCTAAGGAAACCCTTTTAAACTACAGATGACATTGAATGCTCTGAAATTCTCTTTATGATTTTACATTCTTGGCCAACTCTCTCCATCTTGTGCCTTCCCCCCACCCCTGAATATTAAAAAGAGGTGTTTTTAGTTTATTCTGCTAACTCTGTTATGTGACATATTTGACTATCATTTGATTAACCATTTTTAGAAGTAATGCTTCCTTAGAAAGCATTTTCTGATTGTGTGATGAACCTTGCATTATGAAAAATTGCAGAGTTACTTTGAGGCCCAGGATGTGTTGTCTTCCTCTTCAGATGATAAACGTTTTCTTCAGGTGGGCACATTTTGGTCAGAGTAATCCTGAACCATGTTCATCTCATCGGGGCTTGAGATGGTAGACGCTCTACTGCAGTCTGCTAAAGCCCATTCCACTTGGGTCTCACCCACTTTACTGACGCCTTGGTTTTTCTGAGTGTGCATTAGAGCCCAGGGTTTCTTGGTTGTCTGTAAAAGTGGCGAGTTTGTTGAATGTCCATTTGGCTTCTTAGAGTCTTTATTGACTGTTCTGAAATCTGCAGATGGCCTCAAATGCCATTCTTGTAACTTTGGGTTTCCCTTTCTCCCCATATTTTGTCCCCATAATTCTCTCCAATACCTTTCAACAGGATTCAGACCAACACCAGAAAGACTTGTGCTCATCCTCTCTGTTTGGGCTCCCTGGTTGGTTCACATTACTCCATCTGACATTACTGGAAATCTCTAACAACATTTTTGAACTTGGGGCTCTAAGATGACACTTGAGTTTTTTTCTAAGGTTCTGCTGAAATGCTAACCTATTTTTTAATAACAGCAAATACTGCTTGTGCAATTTCAAAGCACTGTGTTTGCTTTGTTATCTAAATCCAGGTGTTGATAGTTCCTCTTTCAACTTTTTTTTTTACTTCTTTTTTTTTTTTTGCAGTTTCTGGCTGGTTCTGGGCTTGAACCCGCCACCCCCAATATAGGGGGCCGGCCTTACTCCTGGAGCCACAGGTGCCACCCTCTTTGGGTCAAACTTCTTTTGGTCAAAATAAGATCTAAAGCAATTTAAAATGGAATTGTACACACACAGACACAACTAAGTAAAGGAAAGAAAAAATGAAAAGAAAAAGCAAAACACAGAAATTGCTGCAATTATAGCAAAGAGTTGATGGCTTCTCACCCACCTGCTGACACCCTCTGTTTTATTCATTCAAGTCTCAAATTAGCTGGTGTGGCCCACAGTTCACAGGCTGTGGAGCCTCCATACTTTCCCTTACCTCGTCTGGGAAGCCAATTCAGAACATTTGTGATGATTTTCATCTCGTAGCTCTGCGATGGCTAACAACAGCATACACAGTGATGTCTGCTGTCATCTCTCATTGTTTTGCTTTCCTTGCCCCACAAAAGCAGGTGTGCAGGCTCTGCCCCAGGGCTCTGCAAACCCAGCTCTTGGGCCTGTGCGAGTCCCTGAGCTGCAGGTTGCTTGTGTGGAGTAAAGTAACTACAGATGTTGAGAGCAGACATCTAAAAATATGTCAAGCACATTTTCCTGGTTATGACAACCACGTGTATAATTGTGTCACTGTTTGTCTGTGACAGATTGGACATTTTTATAAAAATGCCCTCCAGCTCGGATAGCCTGAAGAGCAGAGCTGGTTCATGGGCTGTCAAAGCTGAGCCTGTGAGAGGGACCCCACAGGGTCTCAGGCAGTGAAGCCTGGCCCTGAAGTTCTGAAGCACCTTTGCCCCACCACTAAATTCATTGTGAATTGAGAGAAATTAGCAAATGAAGATGCTGTGCCCTTCGGTTTCTTCCCAAACTAGAGAGTGGGGAAGGAAAGGTGGACCTAGTGTACCATTCATCTCTTAATTCTCTCATGTTGATTTAGATTGAAGAGTTTATGTACCTTCTTTGAAAATTATGCATTTTGATTAATTCAATTTTTTAATTAAAACATTACATAAAACATGGAGAAAAAGTGTAACAGATACAGAAAATGGATGAAAACCCCCCGAATATTGGCAATCCTCCCCCTTCTTTTAAGAGGTGTTGAGGAGTCTGCCATTCTTTCCGTGGTAGGTAATGTTGCCCAGGTAACTCTCACCAGGTGGCAGGTATTTTAAACAGGATTGGCATGTGCTCCAAAGTCAGCTGTGCTGAATTTGAGGCAGCAGCAGCAGCCCCGGGGAACCTTGAGAGAAATGTGGGTTCTCAGCCCTTCCTCCACACTAGGAATCTGAAACTTTGGGGTTAGGGCCCAGTCGTCCTTGTCAAACTCTTGACGTGATCCTGAAGCATGCACGATCTTGAGCTAATACCACCATGGTGACTCTAATCTGTGTGCCTTTCTTGGGGCTGCCAGAACAAAGCACCACAGACAAGGTGACCTCAATGAGGGGTAAGTATTCTCTCACAGTTCTGGAGAGCAGAAGTTAAGATCAAGGTGATGGCATGGCTGCCGTCAGGGAGAAGGGAGGGTCTGTTCCAGGCTTCTCCTTCTCACTTACACATTGTCTAGTGTGTCAGAGTCTAAATCTCCCCTTTTTATAGGTCACTGTCATATTGAGTTGAGACCCACCTTTGTGATTTTATCTTAACTAATTACAGTGTATATTCCTGTCAACTCTGTCAAAGATAATTGGTTATAAATATGTGGTTTTATTTTTGGGTTCTCTCTTCTGTTCTATTGATGTATTTATCCATTTTTACATCAGCACCATGCTGTTTTGGTTACTATAGTCTTGTGGTATATAATTGGAAGTCAGGTAATGTGACTTCCTCTTTGCTCTTTTTTATTAGGATTGTTTTAGCTATTTAAGATTTTTTTTTTTTGCTTCCATATGAGTTTAAAAATTATTTTTTCTAATTGTATAAAAAATGACCTTGGTATTATGATAGAATTTACATTGAATCTGTAGATTGTTTGGGGCAATAGGGTCATGGTACCAATATCAATTCTTCTGGCCCATAAGCATGGGATATTTTTACATTTACTTGGGTCATCCTCCACAGGGTCACACTCTAAAGGGTTACAACTTCAACATCTGAATTTTGAGGGGATCACAATTCAACACACACACCATTACATGCCAGTGAAAAGTTCAGGGACCAGGCAAACAGTCAATAGAGCTTGGCTGGGATTCTACAGACTCCTGGCAAGTAGAGATGAGTCTGACACTATAGGCAGCAGAGCCAGGAGTAAACGACATCTGAATCTTTAAAGATCCCTGTGTTCCTGGACCAACAGTCCTCAGACCAGTCACATCTCTGGACTTACCAGTAAATACCCTAGGAGTCATTGTTATACACAGCAGCCTGTGCTGGGTTCTTACAAGCTTGCTGCTGAAATCAGCCACACTCACCTGCATGTCATATAGACACAGCATTTTGTGAACTTGTAACACCACAACATACTGTTTTTTAGCTTGATTTCCTTTATTCTTTTTATTTAGCAATGTATTATGTATTTACAAGATAATAAATATTTTGGGGATTTGAGGAACAGAAATTAGAGAATCCATGCATCCCCAAACAGTATGCGTGTGTTTGTATATACATCCACGGACTAAGAGGGTGTGTTTGCTATTTAGACACCCAAAGTTAAGAGCTGCTGTTCTCTGATGTTGTGAGATCCTATCATACTTTATTTCACTGTTTTTTTCAGTTTGGATAACTTATGTCATTCATTTTTTTTTCTGTAAAAAATTATAAATAGTTAATTTTTGGCAAATGTGCTGCTACATTTTTGTGAACACTTCTGATTATAACCTTAGGAAAAATTTGTAACGTGTAATTGTTCAATAAAAAGATACATGCTTGAGATTAAGACTTTGGATGTAGCATTAACAAATTTCTACTCAGTAAACCTATCCCAATTTGTGTTCCTGTAACCAAGTAGTACATGAGAATATATGTTGGACGTTATTCTCTTTTCATTCTATGCCAATTTGCTTAGCTAAATAAAAAGGATCTCATTTTTATGCCTCTTTTTTATTACAAGTGAACTTCAGTTTCTCCGATGTGTGCTGGCCACATGGACAGTCTATTTCTTCACAATAATTCTGCTTGGACATTTGTCTTTCATTTCTTGATTTGTGAGAAATTTTTTACATCAAATATTTATTACAGATGTGCATCACAAATATATTTTAACTTTGCTATTTTGCAAAATGCAAGATTTTGTATTACAAGTTTTACCTTTTGAAAAATACTTCAAAAGTCTTTTCCCAGGACAGCGCCTGTGGCTCAGTTAGTAGGGTGCTGGCCCCATATACTGAGGGTGGTGGGTTCAAACCCAGCCCCTGCCAAACTGCAACAAAAAAATAGCTGGGTGTTGTGGTGGGTGCCTGTAGTCCCAGCTACTCCGGAGGCTGAGGCAAGAGAATCATCTGAGCCCAAGAGCTGGAGGTTTCTGTGAGCTGTGACACCACCGCACTTTACCAATGGTGACAAAGTGAGACTCTGTCTCTAAAAAAAAAAGTCTTTTTCCTGTACTTGTAGAATAATTTTAAAGCAAATCATCTGATTATTTGTCAAAATTATTATTATAATCATAAATTTGAGCAATAACGTGTGAGAAAATTTTTAACAGAATATCATAAATTGTTTTTGAATGATAACATCTTTGAACCTCATAAATATCTGCTATAATAAATCTTGATATCACTAGAAAGTTATGGATAAAATAAATAAAACCTTTATACCATGAGTAGGTTATTTGATGCAACTTCATTAAACCGAAGACCCATAATTATATCAAGCAAGTAGATCAGATGCTTTTAAAATGGGAAACATTAAACTTCCTGTGAAGATGGTAGATTACATTTGTTATTAGTGAAAAGATCCCATCTGTCCAAACACATTGTCAACCACAGATCCTGCAAGACGTGCTTTGCCAAGCAGAAGAAACTGCTCTTAATGAATGGATTATAGATGTCAATTTTCAAATTTTTTCACCAAAGAACGTCATCAACAGAGCAGAATCCCATGGAGGCTTCAAGGGGAGAGGAATGGCCCCAAAGAGTAGAAGAAGAGTTGAATTTGTATTCTCAGGCTTGGGAGGGGTATAGATACACATCGGCATACAGAAACACTATGCGCAGACACCCGTATGTACACACTCACATGTATGTAGAGATGTGACATTATCATTTTCTCATATGTACACACTCACATCTACGTAGAGGTGTAAAGTTATGATTTTCTTTTTTTTTTTTTTTGAGACGGAGCCTCAAGTTATCCCCCTGGGTAGAGTGCCATGGCATCACAGCTCATAGCAACCTCCAACTCCTGGGCTCAAGTGAGTCTCCTGCCTCCATCTCCCAAGTAGCTGGGACCACAGGCACCCGCCACAACGCCCGGCCATTTTTTGGTTGCAGCCATC
>CAUYQV010148674.1:0-50735 GCA_963574575.1 Galagoides demidoff
GATACAATGACTAAGCAAATGACATGAAATTTATGTTAACCAGCTTGATGAAAGTATTTCAAATTGTATATGAAAACAGTACAATGTACCCCATGTTTGCATTAATGTATACAGCTATCAATTAATAAAAAAAAAAAGAAAAGAAAATGCTGAATTGAATAACAAGGTGCAACTTTTTCTTCCCCTCTACTAAACAATGACAGCAACATTCTTCTGAAGACTCAAAAGAAAAACAAACACATGTGAACCTGATGGAGTTTGTTTTTTCATCCATCTTCTCAAAGCTGTCAACAAGTGTTTGTCATTCCAATATGGCTCACAGCTTCCAAGGTCCAAGATAATGTCTCCATCAATCTCAGAGCAAGTTAAAAGAGAAGTCAGAGACAATGGAACCCGGGGAGAGGCAGCTACCCCAGGACTCCACATACCATCACTTTCAGCTCACAAGTCAGTTAGGACACCCAATCAACCATTACTCTTCCACTGTTACTGATGTTCTGTGACCTTACCTAGGATAAACAAATTAAGTAATACTCATTCCCATTGATTTCCTGCACTATGAGGCATTTGAAATAATGGATGTGTGTGCTCTGGCATTTATCAGAAGTGGCTTTTTACCCATCGTGGTGACTGGGGCAACCTTCTTCTCTAAACAGGTTACTCAAGCCAACTCTGATTAGGATGTATTTTAAAACTTCATCTTTCAAGGAAAAAAAAAAAAAAAGATCCGAAAGGTCACCCAGCACTTATTAAAGGCAAAGTACCACATCCTATAAGTAAAAACAGTCAGAAAGTCAAACTGGTTTTGACTAGCTTCCAGCACCACTGCTGTGGAGGTGACCCCTCTCTCCTGACAGAGATCTCAATTTGTAAACACTGCTTTCTGAAAAAGGTACAAGGAAAAGACATCAAAATATTTACAATATGTGTCTCTAGACAGTGAGATGTGGGCTGATCTGTTATTCATTTCCTTTTTGTATTTTTCAATTGTCTATAAAGATGATTTTCTCCTTAGGGAAAAAAGATACTAAAAATAATTCTACCGAAATGATATAAAATCTGGACAGATCCTCTTTAGGTTCGCTAATTAAGAATCACTGAACTGATCTAGTATAAAACCAACATTAAAGGGAACTTAGTCAATTAGAACCATTGTTTTCCCTCCAGCAAGACTCACACGAAGACAAAATACTAATACTAAATATTTCTCAAATACACCAATTTTCCTCCATTCTCAGTGGCCACTTCTTAATTCAGGCTATTTTATCTTGCCTGTATTATAACAGCCTCCTGACTATTTCCCCTACCTCCAATATTGATCCTCCCCTATCAATTTTTCAAATAAAAGTAAAAGTTATCTTTTCAAATGCATATCTGATCATGCTACTTTCCAATATAAAACTCTTCCCTGGCTGCCCCACTACTCACGGAATAAAGTTAAATGCTCCAACACAGCTTGCAAAGCGCCTCTTTGGACTGCTCCAGCTCCCCTCTCTGGCTCTTGCTCCCCTCACCCCAGTTGCTGACCACCTCTCAGTCCCTCACGCCTGACACGCTTTCAGCTCTCCACATACTTGTCCCTGTTTGCAGATAGCCCTCCCCGCATTTTAGCCACATATGTAACACTTTACTTTTCCCTGTGTGGGGTGCCTGAGCAGAGGAACTATGCTGGGAAATGCCACCCTATGGAACAAAAGGATTCACTATGAAGTGCATAATCGCCAACTCCAAATGGGCTCTTACCACTCGCTGGCACTCTAATTATACCTCTCCTGCCAGCTCCATCTGAGTCTCTCTGTGGTCCACTCCCAGCACCTCATGTTTCTCTCCCTATCGTCCACCACCCAGCCTTCTACCTTACTGAACATTCAAACAGGACAGTCCCTACTTTTCCCACGGTCACCCCTATCAACACATACAACCCCTTCTTCTCTCCTAACCCTACTAACCCAGGGTGAGTCCCTTCACCTGGACTGGCAATCCTGTGCCCTCCCACCTTCCAGGAAATTTGTTCTGTCAATTATCCTTTCCTGTATAGCAATATGTACAGCTTGTGTTCTTTAGCTGGATTATCTATACCTAATAGTACTCAATTTCTCCCTATCCTATCCCCTTCCTCAAACCCCACATATCTCACAACATCATTATTTGGCTTTAATAAAAGGTTAGCATTTGGAAAAAAAGAAAACCATTCCATCCCCTGATGTACATGAAGTCTGGGGCTCACATCTTAGCCACCATGTTTGTAACAGAGGGTATCAGGGTGGGGTGAGGAGCCTTCTAAAATCTCCAAATAAGCTCAAAGGAATTTCTGCTCTAACAGCTGCCAAGGGCTATAATTCCATCTTTGTAAAAACTATTTTTAAAATACTTAATTATGAAGACCAATTTTGAAAAAGAAGTAAATGCACTGAAGCCCACTGAAGGTTAGTAGTATGAATAGATTATTTAGATTACAAAATTAAAAGGAAAAACTAAATCACTTTCAAAGTGTGCTTAAGAGATTAGAAAATTTTTCTTTAACTAGTGCTCCTTCATAATTAAATATAGATAAAAAACTACCCTAGTTAATAAATCCTTGCAGATCGCTGCACAACTAAAACACAAAATGGGCATGCTTATGTCAACATTAACAATGATAAAATAATATGACAACAGTTTGAGCTCAGAATCGGCTCCCCAAAACACCACAGAATTTAAGTGCCGTTACAGGAGAACATGAACATTTTTAAAAAGCAAGAATTAAGTAAAATCGTCTTTATCCAGGATGCCAAAGCAAAAGAATGATAAGATACTCAAAAAGAAAAGGTTATACCACATGCTGATCAATGAAATTGGCAGATCTACAGAGGTTCAAATACGGCTGCAGAAACATCTGGTCACATGCGGCCGGGTGGAGGACAGAGAGACTATTAAGGAACCTGAGACCTCCCAAACAAAGAAACTGTAAAATTCTGAACTATAAAGCAAAGGAAACACACTTAATCCCTCAGGAGTTGCAGATGTATTTCAACCGGGGTATCCCTTCTTTATGAAGGACACAGGGATACACCAGAGTGACACAGTATCTCCCAGTACACATGTGGGCACAAAGCCAGCCTGCTTCAGCACTCCTGGCACCTGTTGGGTTAATTGCTGCAAAAGCATTACTCCATACCCAGAGACAAAGGGAAGGTGAAAACAAAAAGCAGACTGTGGGGAAGCAGAAAAATATCAGCCTCATTCATTCTGGGCCTCATTCCTTTTGCCTATCAAGAGACTATAACACATACCTTCAAACAGCAGTTACACATGCTATATGTAAATGTTCAACAGCAAGTTGAAAAATTTATATATTTTTTCTGAGATGACGGTTTATTTATGAACTTGAGATCCTACACAAATGAACAGGGAAGCAGTTTGGTTTGTAAGGAGATACCAACTTCCCACTGTGTACTCTGCTCCTTCCACCTCTGAGGGGCTGCAGGGGCAGCGGGAATTTCAACTCCAGTAAAATTTCTCTACTGCCTATTTTCTCCACAATCCTCAACTATTTTCTTACCAATTCCCTAAAACTATTTCAAAATTACTTTTTAAAAATATTCATGTTTAACACTATATATTCGAGCAAGTATATTATAAAATGTGTTTTATGAATTTAAGTGGGAAAAAATGGAATGTTGAAAAACAATGACTATTTCATTAAAATAATTAAAAATAATTATAAAAATAATAACTCTTGCATTCAAGAATAAAAAACAATGCAAGAAATACACGGGGGGCATTTTCAACATTTTCAAAGAGGTCTTAAGAAAGCAAAGGCAATGTATCACAGCTGTTAGTTGGAAACTGTTTCCCCCTGTTCTGGTGCCTATATTCTCACTGCTTTTCTTTCAGCTTGATTACTGGCAATATCTGAATTCTGTGTCTGACATTTTCAGAATATATATGTAAGTGTAGAGTTGGACCATCCACATGAGAGAGGGGCCTAAAGTTCCTCTGCTGAAAGATGTAAAAAGGCTGAAAATTCTTATAACAGGGCAAGACATCTGTTGTGCCCAGTGGACAGGATACTGGGTAATTTCCCAGAACCCTAAAAAATTTAAGTACATAGCTTCTTTCTTTCCTGAGAACCCAAACAGAAGCCTGCAGTGTGTCACAAGCATAGTCGCTGTGTTCTGAGAACAGTGTGTGCACCCAGCTAGCACCTTACAGGATGATCCAGAAATAACAAAGTGCTCAACCTATGGAAGAAAACCTTTTGATGCAAAATATTTTCAGTCTCTTGTTAAGAGCACACTGGGAAGAAATGTTTGCTTTTCAAAGACATGTGGATAAAACTTCAAAATTATTAGGAGTTTCTAGAAAGAAAACCAAAGTCAAAGATTCATTTTGAGTATTTCAATGGTACTTTCAATGAAAAAGAGTTTTGATATAACTAATTAAAAATAGCATAAAGGGAATTTATTTCTAATTATTTTGCCAAATGCCAATTTAACCCCAGAAAGCAGGCAAACATTTTTAAATGTCTATAAATTATACTAACTGATTTTATTAGTATAATTATGCAGTTTAGACAAATGGCATTTGGTTATCAAATCCCAACATTAAGAGACTTACAATAGATTATGTATGCATGTTCCTGTCTGTGTCTCATTTTTCCGTCCCAGACATAATTCTTAGACTGCAGGGAATATATATGATTTTCCATGTCTGCACAACTATCTGTGTAAGTATAAATCCAATTTTATGACAAGTATGAGGCAGTGTTAATGCCTTAATAAAATACTTCCAAACAGAAAAGGTTTTCTTTTAACTAACTAGACTTCTTTTGAGTTTTAAATACTAGGAGTTAGAATAGTGCGAAGGTGGGTTTTCTAACAGAAATAATTTTACTCCTTATGGTGGGAGGAGGCATACCCGTCTACGTGAACACAGTAGACGAAAGTCTTGATATTAGCAATGAGTGTGTAGAATAACAAACAGAACACTAATCCCAGGAGAAATTCTGAGCAACACTTGAAGTCAAATTCTATACAGAAAATATTTTAAAACTTCTGTGAATACATTTCCAATCAGATATTTCACTTTAAATATGTCAAATGAAGCATAATTCTTAATTTAGTACAATCCTACATTAACGATTACTACATTTAGTTTTGCTTACCTGGTTTACAATGACTTTTAGTCCACAATGAGACTAGCCTGAAACACTCCTGTTCCCCAGTCTTATAAAAGGTGGTCTCGACAGGCATAACACTAACAAGACAAGTCACATGGAGGGGACTTTGTATACTGACCTTTAATAATAATTTTGAACCTATTTCAGATAAAAAAAAGTGACGTAAAACAGATAGATAAATTAACATTATAACTTATAGTTAGGCTAAAAAGTCCTAAACAATATTGATGTATGAACTTTCATTTATTTTTTGAGACAGAGTCTTAAGCTGTTGCCCTGTGTATAATGCCATGGTGTCACAGCTCACAGCAACCTCAAACTCTTGGGCTTAATGATTCTCTTGTCTCAGCCTAGTAGTTGGGACTACAGGCGCCCACTACAACACCCGGCTATTTTTTTGTTGCAGTTGTCATTGTTGTTTGGCAGGCCCGGGCTGGATTCGAACCCGCCAGCTCAGGTGTATGTGGCTGGCGCCTTAGCCGCTTGAGCTACAGGCACTGAGCCTGACGTATGAATTTTTGAAAGAACACATGAGTGACAGCAGTAAAGTACAACCTAGTTGGTACTAATAAAGTTTTTCAAAATGACAGCTCGAATAACTAAATATATTTGAGAATCATTTTCATCATTTTTTTATCATAATGTGATGACATTAATTCTCTTAAAAAGTTTTTTTTTAAGTATAAATACAAATTAGGATTCTAAAAGCTTTGCAACGAAGAAGTCAGTAGCAACACTGCAACTCAATGAAGAACCAGCTCACTCAAAATTACTGGCTGAAGATTAATGATCATATATATTACATGATACTGAATAATCTAAATTTTATTTTGCCTAACAACAGGTCAATAAGATTACTATTATGAATATAAAATCCTCACAACTAAAAACAAAAACATAAACAGGAGTATGAAAGGAAGAACACACTGTTTCAATCATTTACAAATGAAAATGGAAAATGTTCCCATGAAAGAAAATAGGACCGCTAATAAATGAGTTTAGTTTATTCTAATAAATTCCACGTTCACAAATCAATACAGAAGGAGAGGAGAAAACAACATGTCAAATAGAAAAAATGTTTACTGAAGTATTGCTGTTCACAGGTAAAAGCAGAAGGAACTCTAAGGAACAGTCAGAATATGGTTAAATGATTCAATGGAGTGTTAGTCATTTATTAAACATGATAACTAAGGTGATTCTAATTAATATGGAAAAATGCTTCAAATATTAATAGCATAATTTGTAGTTTATTATTTGTTTCAGAGTGGTGGGTCTATAGTTTTTGTTCTCTTTCCAAAACTTTTTTTTATTATAATAAAAAGGAGGCAAATCATAAACAGAAAGAATAAATACAGATAGAAGTAGCTCCATGCTTTAAAAAAGATTTGCACATGGTTTGGAAAAGTTTTTTAAAAAATCAAATGTCACATTACATTTTTCAAACCACATTAAATCTTTTTAAGCTTCCCAAAACATATTAGAAGTGTAACATTTTCATGACAAACTCTCTTGAAGGTTGGTTTGAGGGTGGGAAGGTCCTTGTAAAGACGTGACTCAGACAGACTTACAGAAGAAGCCTCTGCTAGAAAGGCTCCTCAGCAGACGACATTCTCTATGGCTTTGTCTACAGATAGCTGCAGTTCTGCATGCCTTCATTATTCAGAAGTTTTGTTTTATGCTTATAATCATTACAGCACCCTTTAACTTGTTCGAGAAGTTACAGACATCTAGTACGGCACTAGCTGTGACAGTTTTTGATACAGGAGTACTGAAGGCAATGGGGTGGGGGTGGGGGAATCCTTCTAAGTCCAGGCTTAACATATGCACAGCTGCATTTTATTCACTTAAATCTGTAACGAATATGAGTGAAATACCAAAATGTGAAATCTTACAATCAATATGCAACTTTTATACCTATTTGTTTTATTTTGTTGCCAAGGAACTGCACTTACTTATTTAGGTGTGGAAAAGGTGTAGTTTGATTATTTAATTTGAAACTTCTTCTTTTTTTTTTTTTTTTGAGACAGAGTCTCAAGCTGTCGCCCTTGATAGAGTGCTGTAATGTCACAGCTCACAGCAACCTCAAACAAACTCTTGGGCTTAAAAGATTCTCTTGCTTTAGCCTCCCAGCAGCTGGGACTATAGGCGCCTACCATCACTCCCGGCTATTAATTTGAAACTTTCTTATGAAAATTTTAACAATAAAGCTTTCATTTTTATCAGTTTTTTACTTGAAAAACAGCATAGCTTCTTAGTTATGAATTGACTGATTAAAGAAATATATTTGCTAAGAGTCAACCGGCAATTTTGCTATGAACAAACATAGACAGGCACTGGCAAATATTATGAGAATTAATTAAAATTTTAGCCTTTTATAATAACCATTCAAAATTTTATTGAAGCAGTTGGAAATCTACAGTTTAGTAACTGAATGAATGTAACTGACAGGCAACATACAGCATACCAGTGCCCTTTCTATACTGACAAGGCTACAGAAATGCATTGACCTATTTTTTTTTAATAAATTTACTATCATTAGTAATTACTTACCAAGGGTTTACTATTAACAAATATGGGCTAAATTCTTTTGTACATTTTCTCATATAATCCTCACTGATGCCCTGTTTAGTAAGTATTATCTTTATCATCATTTTAAAGATGAGGAACCTGAAGCCCAGACGAGTAAGGTAAATGGATGAGGTCACCCGGCTGGACGGCATCCCAGGCAGCCTGATCTGCGTTCTCTGCTTCATCACTACCCTATCACCATAACACACACCACATTTGAGCAAGAGGCAATGGGTGGGAAGAGGACATAATTGGGCCGAATAAGACAAAGACCCTGGGACTTCATCTCAGGGTCTAGCTCAGGAAATAATAAGAGGCAGTACAATAAGTTCCACAGAAATGAAAATAATAGCCTCCAATAATAAATTTACATAAAGGACAGATTATGATTCTTGATACTGAGAAATTGGGCCCACCAAGCACTGGGGAACAGGATACCTGAGAACTTGTGGTTGGCAAAATTCTGTTTACTTATGTAGCTAGCAGTCAAGGACTGAGAGGGCCAACCCTTCATAAGTAAGAAATGTGAACTTTAAATATAAAACTCTTGCCCCAGTACAGCAATTACAATTAGGAGGATACTATGGAGAGAGTATTTCAAATGATTTTATTCCTTTCAAAAAGAACAAAGTTTTGTTTTATAAATATTTTATAAATTTTGTAATGAATATTTTGTAAATAAAGGTACATTTAGCTACAATTTCCCATTTTTCTGATACATGGTGACCTTTGGGACTCCCTGTAGTATGGTTACCTATAGAAGAACCACTTATAATTTTCCTTTATCCATAAAAGGGCACAATATGCAATATTTTGAAAGCCCCTTAAAAGCAAACATTATTTAATGACCTAAGAAGATCATTATTTGGTATTAAGAGAAAAAAAGTCATATCATGACATGTCATATATGGTATAATATCTGTTTGTGTGTATGTGTTAAAAAAGACTGATCAAGATCTATAAAACAACATATTGTGGCTGAGTGATGCCATTCCCTCTACAAGGGAATTTTATTCACATGTGTCTCTTTAATGACTACCACTTTATGAAACATTTAAAAAAATAGGCATCAGAGGATTATAAAATGGTTTACTTAGTCTAGTAAGATTGTTAGCTTATAGAAATATGTTAAAGAAACTCAATTGCTTCTGCCATTCCAGAACATTTTGGAATTAAGAGCTCCATTAGAATCAGAAAACTCTATCTGAATACTGATCTAAATCCACACTGAAGTAAAAGCTAGGAATTCAGGCAATTCACTGAAGGACATGCAGATTAACCTAGCCATATAAATTACCTTTGACAACTGGAAATAACAATCATCTCCCCGTTCTGAACTGAAGGGATTCCCCACACTGAATTGCAGGACTCCAGTCCTCCTGCCCTTCTGAACCCCCATCCAGTAGCACTTCTAGTCAACATTAATACTATTTATTTTTCTTCCATTTACTTGTTTATTATTTTGAAGAGGTTTGCTTTAGACAGTTCTTAAAGCTATCATCATGAGTAGGAAATTATAATCACATTCTTTCAAGAATATTATCTTTAAAATTTTCTATATTAAACCATTAAATATATAAGAACTCTCACAGGGAGAATTATTTTTATTCTCTCCACCCCTGCTCAGTGTTTTAAAAAGAGATGGGTCCTACCCCTCAGACATATATGTTATACAAACTATTACTATATTCTAATATTATTTCATTTAAAACTCACAAACTTCTTATGTCATTAAATATTATTAGAAAATGTGATTTTTATGATATCGTATAGTATTGCATTATGTGGTTAAAACAATTTACCATGAGACCGTTTTTGTATGTTGAATTTATGTCTAATATATTTACAATGTATAAAAATATTTATTTATACATTGATAATTTATGTACAAAAAGGTTTTAGAAATGGAACTGCTAGATTGAAGGCAATGTACATTTTTTATGAATTTTAAATCATACTTCTAAAATTTCCTTCCCAAAAAATAATCCCAATTTATAGCCTCATCAGCAGTGACAAGCTATGCCCTCCAGCATCCTCATCAACTCTGGGTAAAAAAATTAAAAACAAAAAAACCCTACAAATGTCTTTACCCATTTAATTGTCCACCACCTCAGACGGCCTCAAACAGCCTCTCATTCATTAAACATACACACACATACACTCAGACAACCCAAATACATTGAAATCCAAACAAATGTAAATGAAAAGTATAAACAAATAACCAAAAAGATTTCAATATCAGACTTAAACTAAATCCTGCAATTTTACTTTAAAAAATCTTTAGATCAATAAAGTGCTGATTTTTTAAAATGAAGCAATCAGCACATGCAAATAATCTTTATGAATAGACTAAAATCATACACATCCTTCTCTGCCACCTTTCATTATAGTGTAACCAGTTTCTAACACTGAGTGGCCAACTGGAATACTTCTGCTAAGCTTATAAATAAGATGATTTTTTAAAAATCCTCTAGCATCAAAATGTATTTTGAGGTCAGAGATTTATTACAAGTTTTGACATGTACACGTCAAGAAAACAGGCACAGAATCCAAACAGTCAAAGTCTCAACTGTACTTTGTGGCAAGAAATTTCTTGAAACATCAGTATGTTGTACGTTTCAGAACAAGCTAAATAGAAAGGATTAAGCAAACTGGAAATAAAGGAAAGCAAGTCTCTACTTTTTTGCTAATAGAAAGAAAACATCTAAAAAAAAAAGTATCTTTTTCCTTGGAAGAATGCCTGTTATTCAAAACTCAAATGAGTGAGTCACACCTCATTTTTCTATCATCTCTGGGAAATATGATGTTGCATATAAATGAATTTTCTAGATTAATGAAGTAATTTTCTGCTTTGAATAAACAACTATTTATAAAATTAAAATGAGTTTTGATGGAAATATTTCTAAAATTTCTCCTATTTCCAAGTTTTAAAAATAATTTACTAAATAACATTTCACCTCTTCTCAGTGAATGACCCGGGGGCTTCACATTTGATGGCTCAAACTCCTGAGCTTTTAAAAATAAACCATCTTTATATTTTCTTGTTTTGTTCTATGCCAATGTTCTCTTTTCTCTATTTTTATCTTTAATCCTAACTTGCTGCTTTCAATTTCTCTTTCCATTACTTACAATGGAAATTAAAAAGGCTTGATGGGAAAATAAACTCAAACAAGCTATTTGATTAAATAGACTCATCCACAGATGTACGCTCAATCTCTACCACAAATTCTTTAAGGCTAAATGCGGTTGTTTTCCCAAGTTCCTGGTCATGGGTCTGAAAAAGATTTCAACTGAAGAGCACAGGTGTTACTAAATTGCAATGTTCAAATCTAAAAATTCCGAAATATAGGCTAACTATCAAAACTAGTAATTCTATTTTTGAACAAAAATCTAGAGAACAAAAATGTTTTTATATATATTCAGAGAATCATACCAACATTATACTGCTTTTGTAATACACCACTAGGAAGCCTTCACATCTAAGGAGTGTTTCTCAAAGCACAGTTGAGGCAGTCTCCTCAGAATCCTTCTGAGTGCTTAATTACAAATGCAGATCTCAGGGCCTCACCCCTGACCTTTTAGAGCAGAACATCTAGGAGTGGAGACAGGGGTTGCATTTTCAGTCAGCTCTCTATAAGATTCCATACATACACATAAATTCGAGAACTACTAATC
Organism: Galagoides demidoff; assembly: GCA_963574575.1. Lineage (NCBI taxonomy): Eukaryota > Metazoa > Chordata > Mammalia > Primates > Galagidae > Galagoides > Galagoides demidoff. The sequence goes on from CAUYQV010148674.1 coordinate 11,405, forward strand.
TAATATCTAGAATCAGTAACACATTTGCTAAACTAATACTAAACATACTTCCATTCCCAACAAAACAGCTGCATTAGTTCCAATGAAATTTTAACATTTAAACATTGGTTAATTAGCAAAATTATTCAAAGGTTCAACTTAACATCTGTCCACTACTCTGATAAAGAAAAAGATTAAAGTAAAATCTGTCAACAGAACCAATAAACTAAACTGCATTCCATATAAAATGTATAAGATTTTACCTATTTAAAAACAAACAGTTTTACAGTATGAATCTTTGCACTCAAACAAGAACAGAAATCTCATCACATATTTATTAGGTTAATTTTAAAGATAATTTTATATGCATAGTTATATACTGTTGTCCTTTATTCAGAATAAAAGAAAAAAATAGTGCTATTATTCATTTAGACTCAAACATTTTTAAAATACACAGTCACTATCCTGGTTGCAATACTGCACTATAGTTCTACAAGATGTTAGTTACCACTGGGGGGAACCGGGTAAATGGTACATGCCATCTCTCTCTATTAGTTCTTACACCTACTACATATATGTGAACCTATGACGATCTCTAAAGAGTTTAATTTAAAAAACTCCCAAGGCATTCAATTTATCCATGTCAAAGAAATACTACTTTGGATGGCACACTTTCTGGTAGTGAAGTTAAACTGCATTGCTGTTTTTTAGCTTATTAAGCTAGTTAATTTTAAGCCCCTTATCAGCAGTGCATTACACTATATATAATCTTTGGGAACAGGTTTAAGCTCCTTTTATGTGCTTGCTATCCCTTTTTGGAGGTAAAACATCTGTGTTGCACATACAAAGCAAAATCAGGAGTCTCACAGAGTCACTCTGTGCTCAGAAACACGACCTGACAAAGGCAAATGCTGTCCATCCCCCAACGGGAACAACCATTAAAATACTTCTAAGATCCAGTTAATTTTTTTCCAGAAAACAAACAGTTTCTAATACATAAACTGTTTACTAGATTTCTTGATAAAATAAAAGGCCAAAGAGAAGATAATTTTGTATTTTCTCTCTTTTCAGACTCTCTAAGAATACTTTAACAAACACGTAAAGCATATTATTAATAATATTCCTAAAGGTTGTGAATAGGAGACTGGATAAAACTTTGAAAACTGGGTGGCGCCTGTGGCTCAAAGGAGGAGGGCGCTAACTCCATATGCCGGAGGTGGCGGGTTCAAACCCAGCCCTGGCCAAAAACTGCAAAAAAACCACAAACTTTTAAAACTATATACTTTAAAGATCTATACGTAATGGATTGTGAAGAATCATTCCTCTTCTCTTTAGGCAGTAACACTTGGTGAATCTGAAGATATTATGGAATCTACATAATGAAGCTTTTTAATTACAATAACTGAAAATTATTATTAATATTTCAGTATAAAAAGGAACTGTTTAATACCAAAGCAAAGAAGAACCCAGAGTCCAAAAACACTGATTCAAAGAATCTCTGTAAAATGTCAAGACATTCATCATCTATGATATTAAACATATTTTACAAAATAAAAGGATTTCTATATGGAAACATATAGTATCACTTATGCCCCATCAAGTCAGTCAGTGCAGACTAAAACCTCACTAATTAAGATTATACTTGAACTAATGAAAAATCTGAATTAAAGGCTATTTTTAAAGAAAAAATGTTTCCTTAATCTTAATTACTATAAAACTATTATGAACTTAGGTATTACTAGTCATTCTGTTCACCATCTATGCTGGAGCAAGAGTGGATGTGACCTTCCTTTAGCCAACAGGTTTCTTCTCCATAAACTAAGTACACATTTCATTATTTTGACACTATTTGGTGCTGGTACTTGATAATCAACTGTTTCAAGTATTTTCAAGATCTTCAAGTTCCTTATATCATACATTAAATATGATCACAAATCATGTTTGCTAATTCCCCTAATTATACTACTCGCTGCTATGGGTTATGTGAAAAGACACAATATTCACATTCTAAGATTACTCTTAACAATAAGAGATCGTCATAAACTTAATTATTCTAATTTACTTTTTAAAAATAACAATATTGGATTTCTTCAGAAATATCCTATAATTTTAATGGTCACAAATCCAGTTAGTCTAAATTAGTATAATTTAACTGTAGCTAAAATAATGCAGATTAATAGACAACCAGTAGTTGTTCCAAGGATTTCTTTAATGTATGACTCATGAAACGATTAATTAACAATTTCTTTGTTTAAATATATAGACTTCTAAAATACTTCCAATTATTAAATAAAATACAGTCAGTTACTACATTTTGATTTTGTGTTTTCATAGAAAGTATAAAAATAAACTATAGCCCAATCTAACTAAATGAATATAAAGTCTAATTACTAAAATACAAAGGTAAGCCTTACTATGTCATTTCTGATAAAAAAAATTGGCTCATTTTAATAATTTTGGCTTATTTTTAATAAATTTGGGGAAAATTTTGAAGTATTTTATCAAATCAACATTAACCCGCTTAACCAGTTCCTTGTAAAGACCACTGAAAACACTACACATCATCTCTAGAAATAAGTTATATGTTACCACATTACAAGGTTTTAAGTTAAAAATTTCAACAAAATTTCCAAATTGATAGAAATTCCTAAAATTTCCCTTAGGAATTAAGTAAATCTAAAAGGAGCTAAAGTAAAATAAAAATGGCTCATGCTGTAATTACATAGTTCTTTTAACATTTAATTTCTACAGTTAACGATGCATAATTTTTACTTAATTTTTTAATTACTTTTCTTTAAATAAAAATATTCTTCAACTATGATTTGGCATTGAAATAAACACAGGAAAAAGCAAAAAAATGACCAAAATTATTCTTTGATATACACATTTCTTAATGCTACCAAACAGATTCCTTTAGCCCCTTAAATAATTTAATAGGTTAGATGTTAAACTATGAACACATCCTACAGAAAATTTAACACTTCATAAAAAATATTCTGGGATGGGGAAACATATTTGCAAGTCTAAAAAAAATACATAAAATTTTATTTTTTAAAGATAATGGAAATACATTATGAATAGAAAACTTAAAAAATACAAATGTTTATGCTGATGTACTGCCAACACCATTCATTAAAAAATGCTTAGAAACCCAGTGAGGGAAAACAGAGGCGTATTACAAGGATCATGCCTCCATGTTGCATAAATTGATATATCAGTAGATTTACTTCCACACTTACCCTTCTTCAGAATGTAACAAACTTACAAAACCTGGTATTGTGTGTGTGTGTGTGTGTGTGACAGAGAGAGAGATACATGTCAGAAGTCTTAGGTACACGTGATCACACAGCTGTGGAAAGAAACATCTCAAATATCAAAAATTCTTGATATAATAAAATGGTGTAAACTTAAACCACCCATTTCTAATCCAATTACTTTATCTCCTCACCTCATCTACAATGATTTCATGATGTTTGGATGAAGAATGATGTGGCATTTGGTTCATGATTAAACTCTAACGTAGAACATAGGAATATTTAAGAAAATAAAACCCCTATAAAAGTGAATTTCAATATTTTTAACATTGATACAAATGATGAATATATACATATTACTTAGGGAAACTTCTAGTTAGTAGGAAATCTTCCCAGAAACAACCTAGGAAACAACCTGGTTTTTCATCCCTTTATCATTTAATGCCACAATATTTTTGTCAGAAAATCTTCTGAGTTAAAAGAACTTTGTCAAATCTATTTATTGAGGTTTCAGAATTTCCTACAATTATTATAGTCACTTTTTCAGTCTCATGACACTTATGTATTTTCTACTGTCCCTTGGCAATAATACAGGCTGGAAAAATAATTTATTTTAAGGGGAAAAAAAGATTTTATAATATTTTCTAATCTTGCTTTCTAAATTTTTGCCATTAGACTATTTAAAATGCAATGTTTTGCCTATTTTTTGACCCATTTTATTTGCTCCACCCAGTTTATCTATGGGGAGATGTGAACATCTAGTCACAGTCAGTCATCTAAAATGATTTCGCCATGCAAAGCCAGGGCCACAGTAAATCACCTCTTAGGGGACTTCACCTTCCTCAGTGCAAATATTAGGCGAGAACTGGAACCTGCATTTTCCTACTCCTTTGATTTCTGCTAAGGGGTCGTGGCAGACAAGGGGGTGGTGTCAACATCTCCCTTGTTTCCCAAGAGAGGAGAAAAGTCAAAGAGGTAGAGGCTCTTTGAAGTCTAAGAAGAGTTCTGCTGGGAACAGAGAGAAGACACAGCCAAGGCAGGGGCTTTTTGCCTTTCATTGGTTTCACTGGTCTATACAATAAACTGCCCTGTAAAGGCAGCTGCAAATCAGTGACCAGTTGGCCATTCATTTAAATGACTTGAATATATCCAAACTACACTTCACAATAAAAATTCAAGCATTCATTTCACTTATTGTAGAAGAATTTTATTAAACAACTGTGAAGTGCTGCCAGGGACACAGTGGTGAGCTGGGTGCCTAATCCCAGGAGCTAATGTTTAATGAAGGCATAACCACCAACTAGCAACTATGTGAGGGTCTCTCGCACATAGACTAACTTGGGGGGTTTCAAACAGGGTTTGAAGGGACACAGGTTCTTGGAAGAATCTCAAAAGGTCTTTATAAGAGATGATGGGGCTTTTCAGTGGAGGAGAAGCAGCAGAAAGGAGGAAAAGGTAGAAATACAAAAATTAGGAAAGAAAAGAAAACAGAGGGAGAGAAAACAAAGCTGAGTGTGGGCAGCAGTGAGGAGGAAGACCACAGACAGCAGCCAGGAAAACAAAGACAGTGACGAAGGTGATGTCCAAGGAGAGCATGGAAAAATGAACAGATCTAATTCAATTCTTAGAAGAGAATTCCTCAGTTCATATATTGAAAAGCGGAGGCTAAACAAGATGAAGTAATATCCAAGCAGCACACCTAGTAAGCAGAGTTGGAATTTGATTTCAGGCCTGTTCTATCTTAAAAGGTGATCTTACCCAGCACATTATTACATGAGTTTCTATCTGTTTTTAATAACTCTATCACAAGGTCCTGGGTATTTCTGATTGTCTATGAAGCTGTACTTCAGAGTCAATGATGGGCTTCAAATCCTCCAATCATGGACAGACATCACTCAGATTTCATCTTAAAGAAGCAGAATTACCTAACGACCATGTATCTAGTGTTTTCAGTTGTAAAAATATTTCATAAATATGAGAGTGATGTTTTCCTAGGAAGAATTATTCTGAGGGAACCAAAATACAATTACTCATAAGATACTCATTTCTTTAGTGTAACTGAATTAGAGATGGAAAACTCCCCATTTATGCCCAAAGGATTTTACTTCTTTGATTTTTCTGACACTCCTGGCTGGCGCTGGCTTCAGCCCCTTCCCTATACTCCCTCAGGAGAAGAGAGAGGAAAGAAGATGTATGGGCTCACTGGTATATACACCTGGGATTCAGGAGCCTCACAAGCTTATTTATGTGGATTTCTTAGCACGTGACTGTAGTGTTTCCTAGATAGACTGACGCATAGGCTGGAGAAGGAAAAAGAGGCTTCTAATTTGATTCCTTAATAAGTAGAAACAAAAGCAACAACCATATACACCTTACTTGACCCAGAGTCCTCCTGTCCTTTGCTAGCAAGCTCTGCTACAGTTGGCCTTTCAAGGTAGAAAGATCTGCTTTTGTTGAGCACAAACAGCCTGCACCCCCCTCACCTCCCTGTCTTTTGCTAATGGAACATACGGTTTACAGCACATGCAGCACAGTGAAGAGAAAGATTATCGGGACTTTTCTCAAGGGGCCTTAAGGAAACAGAGTAAAAGCAACAAAAATATAGAAGTCTGAAAGAGCTGATTTATCCATAGATGCCTAAATAAAAATAGCTCTACTGCATAAGCACTAAGAATATGATCCTGGTGAAGATTACAAAAGACACAAATACCACCGGAAGTTTGAACAGATCCAGATAGTATGTAACTGGGAATCAAACAACAGAATTCAGGTAGGAGAAACTGAGGGCTTGAATCAATAGTTCTTAGTGGCAGGGGACTTGTCAACTGCGGAAAGGTTACATTGTGTACACTGATAAATTTATACATAGATATTTTGAAATAGAGAGGGCTATTGCATCAAAGAGAAGAAACTTAATTTCTGTCAACTAAAATTTAATCATCATGTACCTAGCCATATCTGAAATCTAAAGAGGAAGATTTTTTTTTTAACTGATGCAAAACGGGCGTTTAAAAACATAATTGTAGAAATACTGACTTTAGAAATGAACCTTGAGACGTGCTCTACTTACAGTTGGACCTTTTGTTTAGATCCTATGGTCCCACTATAACACAGTCCAGCTGTACAACCGTAAATCCACCCATAATGTATTTAACTTCTCCCCGTTGAAGCACCCTGCTCCCTTCCTCCAACACTCTTTTTATTTAATTATCTAAATATTTTAGGTGAAGTCATTTTTATGAGGACTCATACATGCAAAATAATTATAGAAACCCTACTATACACATACTCTATTAGGAGAATTCTAGAAAATTAGCATCCTCAGCTCTAAATTTTAATAGATTATAACCAACTGAATATTTGAGAATAGTTATTTTCTGTCCAGAAATATAAAACAGAATAAAGAGAACACAGATAATATAATTAAGTCATAACAATAAAATACATGTCTGATATTTAGTATTTTTTATGGATGGCTACAGAGAGAACTTCTTGTCAAAGACACACTGCTTCTTTCTAATGATGTACAATGCTAAGACAAACTGGAAAAAAATAAAAAAACAGATTGCAGTTGAAAATGCAATGTTCAAAATTACACCATTAAAATGTAGATAAAAATGAAATAATCCTTTTGTGTGTGTGCATATGGTAGTTTGTTTTTCATAGAATTTAGTTCAGTGAAATTTGCTTATTAAACTATTTGAGGCCCAGAAAGAGTAAAATTAAGCAAAATGTCTACACTGCCAAAGAAAAAAAGATAAATCAGATTTATATACAGCATCTGTAACAAATTTGAGGTACTGGCTAGGCCTTCAAGGTTCTATGCTGTAATTTAAAAACCACACACACACATACACACACACACACACACGCTTAAAGATTCAAATTACTACTAAAAATGAGACTTTTGAAAAAAAATAAAAACTCTTCTAAAGGTAGTGCTAACTTTGATGTGGCCATGCTACCAGACTGTTTTGGTACTTGAGGGCAAAATAAGATTCTTAGTAGCACATAATTAATAGAAGGACATCTAAATGCACAAAGAATATTACATTTGTTTTTAAATACAGAATGACAGAGTAACAATATTAACATCTTAATTTAAACACAAGGTAAATGCTTAAATTCTCAATAGTGTATTCACATACATATATACTTTATTATTTAACAGAAATCACTAGTGCAATATCATTACTTAGCTTTGATTTACATGAATATAATAAGTAGACCAAATTAACTACACCTGAATTTTTATATATCTTAAAAATTCCTATAGGTACAGAAAATGTAGACTATTGCTTATCTTTATTTATAATCATTAAGAAGACTTTTACATCAGACTATACTTTACCTCTCCTTGTCTGTACCCACTTGATAAATATATGAGAAAACGGAGGTAAAAATAACAAATGGCCAAGGTAAGCTTACGGGGAGCGGTCGGGAGTCAATCCTGCACAAAGTCTCCACGCTACTCACTTTACTTAGCGGTAGCAAGAGGAAAACACAGGAAAAGTATTCTTCAAAAAATAATCCAGTCAAATATTACATTGAAGAAAAATACACCCACTATACAGAGGTTGGTTTCATGAAGACAGTAAATAGCTTAAATTTACAAGTTTCTCTATCACCTGCCTTAAAATTAACTATTTAAAAAAGCTAAAAGCTAATTCAAAATTTATAACAAGTTTTGGTCAAATCAAACTATTTTTTTTCAAGATTACAGTTCAAAGATTAAATACGATGCCTAGGATGTTCGGTCTTTTGCATCAAATTCATGATCCAATTATTCAAGGAAACATGAATTAGAGTTACTAACAATCCATTTTCTTCTAAAGTTAAAAATAAGGCAGAGACCAAATCAATATGATTTAATACATATATTTCAATAATTCTCATACTAATATTTAAAGTAAATATTTCTCCATAATTTTTAAATACTATAAAACAAGGAAAATATAGACACTAATACTGCAAGAGCTTAAGAGAATTAAATAAAACACCAAGTTGTCAAAGGAACATCACCAAGTTTTCCCCATCACACCATATCCACTGCGTGCCCCCACCTAGCTGACACCCTCCCACACCCACCAACACTCTTGCATCACTGAGCTACAACAAAAGATAATTTTCATCAAAATAATAAAGACAAACTGTGATCACTGTCACACACAGTTCAGTTAGGCAGCTTAAGAAGTGTATATGCATGAAAGTCTAGAAGACCACACTGAAACACGACGAACATGTCTACTACATCAAGTCTAAACGCCATGGAAAGCAAAGAGTCTTAGTTTCAGTTGTTAATTAGCTGTAGTAACAGGATGTTTGTTAAAACTGGATTTATTTTTAAAATATACATTATACATCTTTAAAAGTAAGAAGAGGATTATAGAAATCAAAAACTTTTAAAACTGTGTTTGAATGTGGTAATTCAAGAGTTTATTCTGAACCTTTTATTCAATGGATTGACTAAAGGAATTTAAATTAGTTAGACCCAAATGGCTTGAGTTTAAATGGCTATTGATGGAGAAGTAAACATTTGGGTACATTTTAAAATAAAGATGAAACGGTAAAGTGCCTTCAAGCTAAACATATTTAAAATAATAAATGGAAAGTAATGAAAGATGCAGCCTTACAAGGAATTAGAAAAAAAAAATCCCAGCAATGAATCAACACAAGTACCCCTTATTAATCGCAGTGTTTTGTTAGAGGCATTTTTCTAATTGACACTGAATTAGCATTTACTATCCCAGAGAGAGTTCTCTGTGGCAAACACTTTAATGGAGGTTGTCTGATGGCTTTGGCTCGTACTAGAGGTGTAACAAAATAGATTTAGTGAGCAGAGTTAGCCTTGGTGGTGGTACAAACGGCACCATGGAATAGTTCTCCTTACTCACAGAACAAGCTGTGCATGAAGCTCTTGCCCTTGACTAATATATTAGGTCCTCTAAAACAATACATTAATTATGCATTCACTGCGAGTTCAGACACTGTGCTTAATATGATTAGTGCTGCTGTCTACCCTACTTAAGCACTGACGTGTATTTTAAAAACGGAAAGTGAACGGGATGCCTTCTACTATCCAGAGCATTAGCTGCCTTCTCAGAAAAAGAATCTACTGTGACGATGAATACACACATGCCTGAACTGCTAATACTTGTAGGAGTCCTGCTTTAGTTTTTAAACTCATAGGCATTTCCCTCTGCAATCTTCTCTCAAATTTATCTGCCTCCCCAAAGAGCTGCATTTCATTGTCTGGCTCTGAACATGGGCCTCTGAATATGTTTTAAATTTTACAATGTGGTTTTCAGTATTAAAGTAAAAATTTATTTTTCCAATAGCCAATTTTTTTCTGCTTTCTTGCAATCCTTGTAACACACAACTAATTCAGCAAAGAATGAATTTGACACTGTAAACATTACAAATAACACCTACAATCCCATAATAGTTTCAGGGCTTTATTACATTTTTATTAATAAGCTGATAATGTTGTGCACGACAGGCAGCCTGTCACTTCCTATCTCTGTGAGAGTGGGCCCTTCTGTTTTCAGTGCATGTTGAAAACTACAGCTTCCATGAAACATTTCAACTGGAGGTGGCAGGATAAAAACATTCCTGTAGTTATTTTACCAATGTGCATTCATCAGTGACAACCTGTGTAAACACATTTAAAGATGAAGTTCACATTTCATTGTTCACATTTCAGGGGGAAACCCAACCAGCGTCTCATAAATCAATTTGTCACCTACTTTTGCTGGCCATTTTCTCTTGGATTTTGATCCAAAGTGAAAACAGGTAGAGCAATAGGAAAAAGAATAAAATTGAAATACTTCCACATGACAGGGAACAGTTCTGAACCGGAGAACATTTGTTTCAAGTATAAGTTATAAACTGATTGTGACCCAGTATTAAACAAATGAGACCCAACATTTGCCACATTCACAACACCCAGACCTCACAAGCCCTTCTGAGCATGGGAAGACTCCACATTGCGACAGATAGATACACCAAGGAGGGAGCAGAGGTAGCTGAGCTGTACCCCCAAACACAGGGGCTTTCCACGGCAGTAATCCATACTAGACCAGTCAGGCTAAAAACATGCTAAGTACTTCTTCTCCTCTTTATGTAATTCCCACAGGCAATCACCTAACAACCGGGTGTTATGAAATGAATATACTATCTTAATTACCAAGAGGCCCATTAACAAATTACATGCTCAACACGAACTGTGAGAGCAAACATACACGCCAACAAAGGGCACTCAGCACTCCCAAACTCCAATATTCTGAATGGAGTAAGAAAAACTATCTACTCTAAGTTGCCCGAGAGAATCTGGTTTTAACCTCTTAATTTTATGTTAACAGAAATCAGGAAAACACTAAGACAAAACGTATTGTGGACTATGCTTAGGACATGGGTCCACATCATAAAACTACCTTCTCTATCTTTGATAAAATGGCACTAAAGTGTAACAAACTCTACATATGGACCTCTCTGAAGTACTTGTTTACAATTCACATTGTGCCCAGTTAAAGGGATGAAGCAATACTTTCTTTCCATAAAAGAGTCAAGTCTAACAGAGTGGTCACCCTGTGATATTTGATGCAACAACTAACCTATTTATAGCTGAACTGAGCAGAAAACAAGACTCAGGCAACCTGATTTATTCTTTAGAGACCGGCCATCACCTTGACAAGGAGTGAGAAATGTGAAACTAACCACCATGCAATCAACTGTAACTGTTGTAAACATTTTATCTGCTTTTAAGTAACAAAAGGCTAGGCTAGTTTCACAGCTGGGTACCACTACGGAAATACTAAGCACTGAGAAAGCGAAAAGTACTTGATACTGAGACGAAAAATGTCTATGTCTGAACATCATATGGTTTGACTTAAAACAACTGATTAAAGATACTTAAACTACGCTTGAGAATAAATTGCATGCACCTGTTGTTCTCAAAGTGGTTGCCCTTCCATGCCCCGTGAGCAGGAGAACGCTCCTCAGTGGCCCTGGCTGACTCTGTCTCACCCTGCCTAACACTGGAAGAGAGTGAACTTATTAATCAATTTCACAGTTTCCTTGGGATACACTATTTACATTAAAATGTAATACTAAATAAACCACAGAAATAACATTTACATTCCCGATTTAATGCCTTTCATTATAAACTGCCATCCTAATTTTATGATTTGTATAAATTTTTCTTTCTAATCAGACAAATTAGTTTCATGTGTTTCCATCATGCTCTGGGCTACTTTATCCACACTGGGAAAAACAAAATCCTGAATTCTTTTAAAAAGTTTTAATTTTCACAGCTCTTGCAACAATAAGATCATCTATAACCAGTCTATTTCTTCAAATGGTTAAGAAAACTATTGAATATTAATGCTGCTAAGAAAAGGTTTATCATTTTGGAATCTAGATTCACTACAACACACTGTGAATATGCAATTAAAAAAAAAATCTAAAGCGATCACTTCCCAACCCAAAAGTTTAATGCATGAGTTGGTGAAAAGCCAGTAGGTTTAAAGACAAAAGAAATCAGAATTCTGAGTTTAATCTTTGGTACTGAGGAAAGGTGTTATACCTCTGAACCTCAGTTTCCAAATCTGTGCTATTATGGTGACCTGCTGATCCATGTATACAAGGAATTGTGGGAAGATCAAAGAGGCTGTATGTGAAATAGCTCTGTGACCTTTAAAGTGCTCTAAAAATGTAAGGCATTATACAATCACTGTCACTCCTAGCCCTCTCTCCACATTCAGCTGACACATCCTCTCTGGTTCTGGGTGTTTCATTTTTTGGTTTGTTTATCTGTATTTTTTTTTTTTTTCCAAGGGCTGGCTTGGCTTGGCTTCTGCTCTTAAACCATTTTTGAACCAGGCAGACTATGTGTAGATGCAACTCCTTTAAGGCAAGCACTAAGAAATATTATCTACTTTATTTGGGTACAGGTAAGATTTACTTGATTTCTGGCAAATGCATTATAAATGATATTAAATTAATGTGGTTTATTGAAGCAAAAGTATTTTGGCCAATGAGTTGGAGAGTTACTTGGCATCTGTGATGCCTGAAGGAGTGGCAGTGTATTTTGCAGCCATGAGCAAGCCAGGTCTCGGAGACCCCCACCACCAGTCACCAACTGGCAGGATGTCTTTCAGTTGGCCAAGGGCATGTTTCTTCCTTAGAGAATCCCAACTGTTGAAACCATGCTCTACAAGGTTAAAAAGAAACTAGTAGTTACCAGGAATTCTAGAGTTTGTCTTATGGGATGACAGCTAAAGAGTTTGTTGAAACCCCTCCACTTCCACCAGCAAAACTGGTGGAAACCAGTTGAACCAATGTGGCCAATTGGAGTCTGAGCAGAATAGACTTGTTAGCCCAAAGGGTGACCTTGTGACATCACAGCCCAAATTTCCACTGCTTGTTTCACACCAGTTCTCCTTCCCCCCTCACCCTGAATTTGCACATGCTACCCACAAAGAAGCATAAAGAGGCAAGGGCACATGCCCTGGGGACATTCCAAACTTGCCCTCGCTCTCCACCAATTGCTCCTGAATCCCAAAACCTTCCTCGAAAAACCTAAAGGGAGTAGGGGCTTAGGAGTCAGGTAAACCCAGAATGAGTCAGGCAATTCACTGGACTTCTCTGAGCACCTGTTTTCTCATCGGTCAGGCAGTGGTAACAATACCCCGCTTACAAGATGGCTATGAAGATAAAATGAGATGATGTGTATAAAGTGCCTGGTGACTTAAGGTGATACCATCATCATCATCTACATCATGATAATGATTATGGCTATTTGGAGAGTAATCAAGCTAGAGAGAGAAAAGGGTTGTGAGTCAGCAAGGCACAGGTCAGGTGGCTTTGCATGCTGTACGCAGGGCAAAATAGAAAGGTCCAAGTATAACCCACTTGACCAACAAATAGGAGATAGAGGGGTGGGGAATACAGGGCCCATGGCAGTTGTAGAAATATGGTGGCTCCTTACCTAAGGCCTATAGCATTAGTACAGCTGCTGTAGAGATAGATACTATTCCCAATAGAATCCACCTAGTATCAGGTTAGGGAAGATGAAAGTAAATTATTAGGAACATGCTTTACTAAAGAGAATCACATATGGATTGAGAAAAAGTAGAAGCCTCTAAAATATATGGCATATTTTAGCCATATATCTACAAATTTGATAATGATTAATTTCTTGGAAATCAATTTTCATAATAGTTCAAAGATACCCACAAAGACATAAGAAGCAGACCCCTTACCATCTCACCCCAGATCCCCTTTCAAAATTGAAAGAGTGCTGACAAAAATATTTATAGAAAGAAATACAACCAAAAGGAACAGCAGCAGGTTGGTTTATTCTCCACTGGCATGATACACTGTCTTTGGATCCACAACTAAAAAAGTTTGTGGTCCCATAACAACCATACTGGTTTCAAATAAGAATAAGAATTTACAAGAAATGATCTTTAGCCAACCAAATCTGTTTCACTTGTAACCTAACCAAATTAAGGTAGGGAATTAAAAATTTTCTCTCTCCAAAATCTTACATGCAATTGTATGAAATGTCTCTTGATTTTCCCTATTTTTGAAGAAATTTAACGAAGTAAATGATGATAAAATATAAGCAGGCAAGCAAAGATTTAGTAAGATCACAGGCACTAAATACCCATTCATATAACTGGCTGGCAGGTACTGCTGTAGCACGCGTTGAAGATTTTGCAGCCTTGTGTGTTTTTACAAAGAGGACCCTGACCTCAAAATGGTATCTGACACCTAGGCCAACAATTTTCTTCTCAAATCTACTTCCTTTTCTGTATTATCTCCATCATTTCTGATTTCACACTTCCTCTGGTTGCTGGGGTTGTGGCAGTGACACCCTACATGGTGAACATGCCTCCAGGCTTTCCCACTTTCCTATAGTACCAACTCTGGGGTCTGTAGGCTGGGCAATTACGATGCTCCACACGAGGGCCTCCTCGTGGCTAGCAACTTCCTTCTGCAACTGGACATTCCAGGCCCCTTTGCACCACACACGTGCACATGTGTGAGCTTTCCAGCTTCCCTGTTTGGGCTCAGGCTATTTATTCTAACTAGAGTGTTCCTCACCCCACCTTTAAATCCTGTCCGACCTACATTCACCAGCAAAAATGAACCACCTCCTCTAGAAGGATTCATCAACTCTTTCTACCACACAAGCCAGAGAAAATCTTTCTTCTACCTGTATAATATCCTATGTCACTTTATATTTCCTATTTTCTAGCCTGAACTGCATCTATCTGTTTATATATCTTACATTTCCCACTAGGTTGTGAGAGTAGAAATGTCTTATTTACCCATCTCCAAGGATAGAGGATGATATTATTATTAACATCTCCATTTTACAGATGAAGAAATCAAAACAGAATTGCTAAGTAATCTGCCCCACGTCACACAACTACAGGGAGTGACAGACAGAACCCAAACCTATCTTCTTAGCACAGTGGTGTCCAGCCTCTCTATCAGGACATGGCAACTGTTAGAAATCATGAGTTTCCATCTTCACTTTGATTACTGGGTCGCTTAAGTCTAAGTGTCCAGGTTGTAGCAATGATAGCAACAGTGCAGGAAGTTTGATGTACCACTAAGCATTCACCTTGCTTTTGGCTTTCATTCTTCAACTTATTATTCTCTTTTCCTTACCTTGGTTTTTAGAAAGTGCCTGGGAATACATATATAATTTTTAAATTCAATTTCACTTCTATTCACAACATTCAGATCATAAAGGCTAACATCAAAGGTCAGAGGAAATACAGTTGAGGCATTCAAGATATAAATAGAGAACTAAAAGATATGAACACATTAATAACACAACTGCAGAATGGAAATCAGCACTGGAAATATTAAAGAACAAAACCCACCTCTAGAAAGTTACGCCAGTGAGTCACAGGCAGAGCGAGCCTGCCACACTCACACAGGTGACAGAGGCAAAGGACAAAGATGAAAATGTCAAGAAAGAAAGGACTCAGAAGGCCAACCACTGAGAAAGGAAAACAGGACCCGTGCTGGACAGGGAAGACCAATGTCACACAGACACAGATTCTCCACGTCATAATTCCCCTATTCTAAGGAACTCAGCTTTAAGGATCAGCAGTTAGAGAGACTAAGCCTGGACAGAGCTGGGACACTGCTCCAGGGGTGCTCTCACCCCAGCCTCTGTGTGATCGTCTGCCCGCTCCAGCTGGCTTCCAGGGCTGCTGTGCTGGCCGCACAGTTCCTGAAGGGCCACTTACTTTTATTCCATGTTAATGACATCTTCTTCCCTTTGGGAATTCTTCCTCACTATGGGCCTGTGGCCTCCTCACTCAACGGACCACCCAAACAGAGTCTCACAAGGTCACCAGTCACCAATGTTTCTTCATCATTCTTTCCAATGGCCTTTTCCGTCTTCAGCTCCTGTGACTTTATGGCAGCAGTTTTACGCTATTTACCACTCCCTCCTCCTTAAAAAATACCCTTCAATTTATGTGATATTCTGATTTTCTTCTTCATGTCCTCTGCAAAGTCATCCTTCTCTACCTGACACTAAATGTATAGTTCTTCCAGGCTGTTCCTAAGACATTTAATTTCACTGGAGTGTCTACAGCTATAATTATCTCTATGCAGAGGACTCTTAACTTTCTATCTGCAACACATTTCTCAACGTTACCCTACAGACCCACACATTCATCCATCCACGTGACCTTCCTCTTGGCTATATACTGAAGGCACCTCAAAGTTAACATGTCTAGCAATGAACTCATGACATGTCTCTCAAATCTGCTAACTCCCCAGTTTTTCTACACCATACTTCCTCCTGACACAGAGCTTTTGCATATATTATTCACTATGCCTAGAACCCTCTTCCCTCTCCTAGATACCCAGTAAACTACCCCTACACATCTTTAGGATTTTAGCTCCCATATCACTTCTATTCCTTCAACAAATTCAAACAGTAGCAGGTACCTCTCATTTGTAGCATTCACTAAAGCAATTTTATAGGTTTTAAATAAAATTAGTAATTAATTATTGCCTGCCTTCTCACTCCCCAATAAGCATTAAGTCCAATAACAGAAAGGACCATGTCAGCTTTCTGCCTAGAATAAAGCCTAATGTCTGCTATAAATAATAGACATTCAGTTGAACACAAGTTGTATATATGAATAAATTACAAACTTTCACAAAATATAGGAGGTGGGACCAGAAAATGTCATCTCACAGCAGATGAACCCTCCACATAAACAACAGAGTCAGACGGGAGATACATAAGTAGTAGAACCTTCACAGCTGACCATCTCCCTAAGGTGGGCTAATAGTCATACACCGGACATGCACCGTATGTAGGTATCAGTGCAGCAGGCCAGTTCCTTATGGCAACCACCTCTGTATATTGACTAGCTTGTTACAGTCTCGAGGGTGGTCAATTTACAGAGGTTCTCCTGTACATCAATTACTGGAAATCACAAAAGCATACCGGAGGTCTGTAACATGAAGTCTGTGGACACTGCAGATTCCCGTAAATAACACGCACCCTGCATGTGAGCAAATACTATGATTAAAGGTACTTTTTTTAGTTCAATGGTGATGAAAAGGGGAAAATAACGGTGAAACTGTCAAAACCCCCTAACTAAAAAATGGAAAATAATGCTGAGAGGCATAGGAATGTCTGTTTGGAGCAAAAATAAATAAATAAATAAATAAATTTCAGAATTGTTTGCTTTTTACTCTCAATACTATAGAAGAATTAATGCAAGATAACATAGTTACATGAAAAAATAGCTGCCTGAGTACAGGTAGAAATAAAAAGAACAATGCTGAGAAATGGAACTATTTGAAAGAAACTAAAAATCTAGCAGCTAAGAACACCGAGGAAGGAACTTTCAAAGAAGTAAAGTATAAATATAATTTTTTAAACTATATTTTACCAAGACATAAAAAAAAATAAGCAAATAAAAAAAGAGAAGTTTCTTTATATGTCCTTTTCTCCCCTGTATTTTAGTATTTCTGAATTGGTATTCATCTTCAGATTGATTTGTACATGTAATATTATCTAGCACTGTAAACCCTCCTGTCTTCAAGTGTTAGCAAATGGCCTTAGAATCCAAGATACACCTTTGGTTAAGAGGACTAAACAGTATAGAGGTGTCTACCCAAATATATCCATAAATGCAATGCAGCTCTAGTTAAAATTCCAGTTTTTTGGAAACTGGACTTCAAAAACGATTCTCAGTTTCATATAAAAAAATAAACTGTTTAAAAGAACCAAAATTGTCTCTTTTAAAAAAAGAGTGCATTGGGCACTCAGGTGTCAAAGTACATAAAGAGATGAGTATTACTTAAAAGGGTGCGGCTCTAAAAACAGAACAGGCTAGGAAAGCAGAAACAAACCCAAATACAAAAGAACTTAGCCATTTATAAGAATGGCATTTAAAAATAAGCCAGGGATAGCAAGATAACAATTTAGAGTCAAATTAAGTTTCGTCATCACCTCACATTTTTTAAAAAGCGTCCGCATGTTAAGCTGTAAGGTCTTTCTGACTCCTGACAAACACCATTTTATCTTCTGTTTCTAAAAGTGTGACTACTTTAGATGTTTAATAGAAGTGGACTCAGGCAGTATTTGTCTGTGCCTGGCTTATTTTATTTAGCATCATGTCATCAAGATTAATCTTTATTGTGTATGTTCCAACATTTTCTGTGTTTTAAAAGCTGAATAATATTTTGTTATGTTTATACTCCAAACTTTGGGTTGCTTTGATTACTAAATTTTGTACATAATACTTCAAAGAACATGGGTGTGCAACTAGCCCTACATTTTAGCACGCATATGAAGGATCTATATCTGTGCTACGTTCTGTTTCATGAGTCTAGTTTTCTGCCTTTATGCCACCACCAAACTGCTCTGATTATCAGGTTAAGTACTTTGCAATGTGCAGAGAAATTAGGAAGTGTGGTGCCTCTAACAATTTTTCTTTTTCCAAGTTTGTGTTTCAGTAGATTTAGGGGTATATATGTTACATGGATAAATTGTAATTTATCACTAGGTGAAGGCTGAGCTTTTCGCATGCCCATCCCCTGAATAGGGTACATTGTATTCATAAGGAAATTATTTGTCCCTCATTTCCCTTCCATCTTCTCCACTTTTAAGTCTCCAATGCCCAACCTCTGTGACCTTGCATAGCCACAGAGTGGCTTGCACTTATGAGTTGGTCTTCTATTCATGGGTTTCATCCTAGTTGCTGCAAAGGACATTGTTTTATCATATTTTTACAGTTCAGTAGAATTCTCATGACATCTATAACAGAACCTCTCTAAGTAGATCACCCAAGGGATTAAAACAAACTGGTCAACATGTGGAGGTGGTCAACATAAGGAACCAGGCCTTACCATACTGACGCATACACGTGGTACATGTCCGGTCCACGAAGATTAGGTCAACTTAAGGAGATTGTCAATAAAGAGAGGTGGTCAACCGTGGAGGTTCTACTGTACATATCATGTTTTCTTTGTTTACTTATTGACTGTCAGGACTTTGGGTTGATCCTGTATCTCTGTGATTGTGAGAGATAATCGAGTACAAGCATCTTTTTGATGCAGTAATTTCTTTCTTTTTTTTTTGCAATTTTTGGCCGGGGCTGCATTTGAACCCGCCACCTCTGGCATTTGGGGCCAGTGCCTTACCCCTTTGAGCCACAGGCACTGCCCGATGCAGTCATTTCTTTCCTTTCTGGTGGATGCTCAGTGGTAGGATTGTGGATCAAATGATGGACCTCCTTTGGGTTCCTTGATAATCTTCATGCTGCTTTTCAACAGGGATTGTGCTAGCTTGCATTCCGCCAACAGAGCATGGGTGCTCACTCTCTTTCCACTGTACATCTTTTTTTTATTTTTGCAAAATAATAAAATTTTAAAAATTTTAGAAAAAAAAGACATAAAGCTTTTCTAATGATTTTTCCCAAGGAAGAAGCCACTACAGAACAACAGATTTGATACATAAAAATGCAGAGCCCCATATATCCCAAACAACACAAAAATAAATGAAGAGTAAAGTACAGGCTCAGAAAAATATTTTCAACAAAAGGTTCCTTTCTTTAATATACAAAAGGCACTTACTTGCATGTAAGTGAAGAATTTTACTTAAAAAGGAAGTATCTTCATTCTTAAATGGACAGAAGACATGATAGAACAATCATGACAGCAGAAAGGAAAATGCAAATGGCTAATATCTGTAATTAAAGCTAGGAACATAAAGCCTTTCTTCTTTTTATCAAAGTTTAAAATTTAGGCAGTCTCCGAATTACAAACATCTGGCTTATGTACAACTTGTACTTATGAATGGAGGTATTACAGTATGCACCTGAGTTGCAAGCATCCAACTGATGTAGGACTCACACTTATGAATGTGAGTGGGGGCTATTGCAGGTAACAGGGACCTGGTGCTACATACATGCAAATTCAGCTTAAGAACAAACCTACAAAACCTATCTCATTCGTAACCCAGGGACTGCCTATAAAGATGGCAAGAATGTGTTGGGAAGGGCATGAAGAAATAGGTGTGGGGGCATGGTGGCTTGATGTGCCCAAGGGGCCTGCAAGGTTCTGACTAGAGGGAGGAGAGGATTTCACTTATATTTTTGGGCAAAGCCCACAAGCCAGAGATGCCTGGAGTCTTTCCTCCCCAATCTCATGGTGCCCAGTTGCCAAGAAGCTGTTACTCAGCCACCATCTTGCTCTCTACCTCCTCCACTTATATTTTTGGAAGGTGACACTGGATGTTGTCTTGAGAATATTGTATAAGGGCAGGGTGGAAGTAGCAACACCAGCAAGGAGATGATTGTAATAATCTATGCAAGAGTGTGCATTAATCACTCCTCATAACACCAACAACTAACGTGTGTGTGGGTGCCTGTACTCGACCAGCACAATTGCCTGATGACAAGAATGTGGGGTTTGAGAGAAAACCCCAGGTAATTAATGACTCTAAAGTATTTGCCCAGAGCAAATGTATTGGGTTAATAGTAACTGAGAAGAGAAGTCAGAGCAAGTTTGAGGAGAAAGATGAGTAGTTCAGTTTTAGACATGTTCCATTTCTGGTGCCTTCCAGAAATATAAATGGAGCTTCCGAGTAGGCAGTAGGCCATACAGAGCCTAAGTTTCTACATATCTTATCTAATTTTTTACCCTGATCCTGATAAAAAAAAAAAAAAAAACAACAAAAAAAAACTATCATTGGAATATATTTTCACTAGAAGCCATCTGCAGTAAGCTAAGAGAACACGTAACTCAAGGAGTGGAGCAACATGGTGGACCAGACGGATCACTGAGCTGAGCTCTCCCAGTACAACTGGGGAAAAAGAGAACCCAGCCATACCTGCTGCATGGACCTCACCCAGAACCAAAGCTCAGGGAGCACAGCAAAAGGAGTGGTGAGCTAGGTATAGCATGTCATCAGGAGCAGTGGAAATCTGACTCAATAGAGCAAGGACTCCTGTATTTTTCATCACGTTCTGAGACAAAGTAATTTGAAGCAAAGGAAGAAGCAAAAAGGAAAAAGGAGGACAAGGAGGTGAGCAATTACAAAGAACACATGAGGAACAAACAGAAAAATTTGGACAATGTGAAAAACCAAAAAAGAGCAACTCCCCCAAGGGACCACAAGGCAGCTACTGCAGAAGACTCCACCTATACAGAATTAATGGATTTGACTGAAAGGGAATTTAAAATATGGATGATAAAGACAATAAAAGGAATGGATGATACAATGGAAAGACAAAAGCAAAAGTCGGAAGAGAAATATGTAGAAATATCAAAAATAGGTTAGACCATGGAGAAGAAAGAACCTCAGGGCTCGGGGATAAAGTTTATGAGTTAACCCAGGTAGTCAAAGAGGCAGAAAAGAAGAGAGAGAAAGCCAAACATTTGCTTAGCGAACTATGAGACTCTAAGAATCATTCAAACATACAAATAATAAGAAACCCTGATGGGGAAGATTATCCCAAAGGAATGGAATCCCTACTGGAGACTAACATAAATGAAAGCCTCCTAAGTTTCACTAAAGATAGTGACATGCTCCTTTCAGATGGATATTGAACCCTGGGTCATCTGAGATGAAAAAGAGCCTCTCCAAGAAAAACACATTATAATGAACCCATCCAAAGTCAAGATGAAAGAAAAAAACTCTGCAAGCAGCCAGGAATAAATGCCAATGGACATATAGAGGCAGAGCCATTAGGATGACAGAAGATTTTTCAACTGAAACCTTCTAAGCCAGGAGAGCATGATCATCCACCTTCAAAATTCTTATTGTCAGCCCAGAATTCTGTATCCTGCTAAACTAAGTTTCAAAATTGATGGAGAAATCAAATCTATTGTGGATATAGAAACACTGAGGAAATTGACCACAATAAGACCAGCTCTACAAGAAATACACCTACTCTCAACACTGACCATCACAATGAACCACCAGCTAAGTAAATACCCAGAAGCTAAAGGTCAAAACTTAGTTTCCACAATGGTGCAAAGGATAAAATTATACAATGGACTTTCACAAAATAAGATGAATAGAGCTCTACCACACTTATCAATTCTCTCAATAAATGTCAATGGGTTGAATTCACCACTGAAGAGGCACAGGCTGGCTGAAGGAAGGCTGGTTTAAAACGTGCAAGTCCATAAACATAATCCACCATATCAACAGAAATAAAATCTAAGACCATATGATCCTCTCAATACATGCAGAAAAAGCATTTGATAAAATTCAGCATTCTTTTCTAAGTAGAACACTTAAGAATACAGGCATAGGTGGCACATTTCTTAAACTGACCAAAGCCATCTACGACAAACCCACAGCTAATAATGAGGGTTAGGGTTCAGCTAATATTATACTGAATGGAGTAAAACTGAAAGCTTTTCCACTTAGAACTTGAACCAGATAAGGCTGTCCTCTATCAGCACTACTATTCAACATAGTGCTGGAAGTTCTGGCCAATATAGTGAGGCAAGAGAAGGAAATAAAGGGCATCTAAATGGGCACAGGGGAGGTCAAACTCTCGCTGTTGCAGACGATATGATCTTATACTTAGAGAGCCCCAAGG
Source organism: Galagoides demidoff (assembly GCA_963574575.1). Taxonomy (NCBI): domain Eukaryota; kingdom Metazoa; phylum Chordata; class Mammalia; order Primates; family Galagidae; genus Galagoides; species Galagoides demidoff. Next base: position 33,750 of record CAUYQV010148674.1, read on the forward strand.
TTCCTGGAAGTGCTCAAAAAATACAATAATGTCTCAGGATATAAAGTCAATGTCCACAAATAAGTAGCCTTTGTATATGCCAATAACAGCCAAGATGAGAAGCTAATCAACAACACCATTCCCTTCACAGTAGCTCCAAAAAAAATGAAATACTTAGGAATATACCTAACAAAAGAGGTGAAGAACCTCTGCAAAGAAAATTACAAAACCCTAAGAAAAGAAATAGCAAAAGACATTAAAAAATGGAAGAACATACCATACTCATGAGTGAGAAAAATCAACACTGTGAAAATGTCTATTCTATCCAAAGCAAATGTCTGTTCTATCCAATCTACAGATTCAATGCATTTCCCCATTTAAATACCATCATCATACTTTCAAGATATGGAAAAAATAATTCTTTATTTTGTGTGGAACCAGAAGAAACCCCATATAGCCAAGGCCAAAAACAAAGCCAGGGTTATCACCCCATCAGACTTTCGACTATACTACAAGGCCACAGTGATCAAAACAGCATGGTATTGGCACAAAAATGGAGACAGTGATATTTGGAACAGAATAGAAAACCATGAAACAAAACTAACATCTGATAGCCACCTCATATTTGATAAGCCAGACAAGTCTTTTCACACTGGTGAAAAGACCCTTATTCAATAAATGGTGCTGGGAGAACAGCATAACCACATATAAAAGACTGAAATCGGACCCGCACCTCTCACCACTTACAAAAACTGACTCAAGATGGACAAAAGATTTTATTTATTTATTTAAGACAGAGTCTCACTATAGTGCCCTCAGTAGAGTACTGTGGCATCATAGCTCACAGCAACCTCAAACTCTTAGGCTTAAGTGATTCTCTTACCTCTGCCTCCCAAGTAGCTGAGACTACAGGTGTCCACCACAATGCCCAGATATTTTTTGGTTGCAGTTGTCATTGTTGTTTAGCTGGTCTGGGCTAGATTTGAACCCACCAGCCTTGGTGTATACGGCTGGCACTGTAAGCACTGTGCTATAAGAAGCCTGGACAAAAGATAGTGACCAGGGGAAAGATTTTATGAAGACTTCTGTGGCAAGTGCAACAACAACAAAAATAAACAAATGGGACTTAATTAATCTGAAATATTTCTGAACAGCTAAGGAAACAACAACCAAAGCAAACAGACAATGTTCAGAATGGGAAAAGATATTTGCATATTATGAATCTGAATTGAACAAAAAAGTTTAATAACTATTACCTACAGAGAACTCAAATTAATCACAAACAGAAGACCCAACAATCCCATCTATCACTGGGCAAGAGATATGAATAGAACCTGTAAAGAAGAAAGATGAATGGCTAACAAACATATGAAAAATGTTATTGTCCCTAATCATCAGAGAAATGCAAATCAAAAATCCTCTGAGATACCACCTAACCCCAGTGGAATGGCCCACATCACAAAGTGTCAAAGCTACAGATGCTGGTGTGGATATGGAGAGAAGAGAACTTTTATAATGCTGGTGGGACTGCAAACTAATACAACCTTTTTGGAAGGAAGAATGGAGAATCCTCGAAGAACTCAGATTAGGCCTCCTATTTGATCTTGCAATCCCATTGCTAAATATTTACCCAGAAGAGAAAAAAAATCCTTTTACCATAAGGAGATCTGCACTAGACTGTTCATCACAGCTCAGTTTATAACCACCAAATTGTGGAGATAATTTAAATTCCCACCAACCTAGGAATGGATTAACAAACTGTGATGTAAGTATACCATGGAATACTATTCAGCCATTAAAAAGATGGAGACTTTATATCTTTTGTATTAACCTGGATGGAGGGGGAACACATTTTTCTTAATAAACCATCACAAGAATGGAGAAGCAAGAACCCAATGTACTCAATTCTAATATGAAGACAGTAGATGAGCTAATATAAGGGGGGCAGGAGACTGCAGGAGAGGGGAGAAAGGAAAGTGGAGGGGGGGGTCATGGTGTATGGCACACTTCTTGGGAGTGGGACTCAATTATAAGAGGGACTTTAACAAATGCAATCCAGTACAACCCAATTCTTTGTACCCTCAAGGAAACCCAAACAATAAAAAAAAAAAGAGAGAGAAGACAAGTTATGTTACCACCAAATCACTCTGGAATACGTTAATTGGTACTACAGTTCCCCCCTTACCTTCGTGGATACATTCCACAATCCCCAGAGGGTGCCCAACACCTACATGTACTGATAGTAAGCTTTTTCCTATACATACCTACGATATAATCCTTCACTTTTCACCTACAGGAAATAGTTTACAGCTTCTCTTTGGCATACCCCAATAGACAGCACCACTAATTCTTGGGCTTTGGGGACATTAAGTAAAGCAAGGATTACTTGAACACAAGTACTGCAATACTTGAACAGTCAATCCGATAATCCAGGTGCATTCTAAGTGACTGACAGACAGACACCATCCGCGGTTGAGTTATCTGGACAGTGGGGTAGCTTATGTCCGGGTGGGACTGAGCAGGGCAGAGAGACAGTTCATTGTGCAAATCAGGACAGCATGCAACTTAAAATCTGTAAACTGTTTCTGGAATTTTCATTTAATATTTCCAGATCAAGGTTGACTACTGGTACCTGAAACCTCAAAGAGTGAAACAGAGGATAAGGGGGAACTATCGTGCAAATTAATCAAGAGTAACTTAAAAAAAACTTCAAATGACAAGAAGATAAGATTAGACACAAATGCATATAGTACTGTATGAAAAACTCTGCTTTGCTATTATAAACTTTCATGTTGCCATTAACTTTAGCTTGATTTTATCTGTCCTCTTAGTATTACCCAAAATTTTAATTCAATTTGTTTTATTACAATTTCAATGTTAACCCTTTCAAAGACTAATAAATTTCTAAGAAAATCTGTACAAACAACAGGATTATCTTGTTCCATACATCATAAAATGTAATTTTGTTTTTAAATGATAGTTTTGATGAATTTAGAATAACAAGGGAACAAAGTAACACTATGTGCTTAGCATCTTTTAATTGCTGAATGTATGTTCCCAGCTGCTAACTCATTTTCTCGGTCATTTATTCCATAGCCCTTCACTGAGTGCCTATTTGTCAGGTACCAAGGATTAAGTTAAATAAAATATGCCCTGGAGCCAGAAAGGGGCTCACAGGATAGTGGAATACAGAGATATGTAAAACATAATTAAAGTGTAATTTAATAAATGGTGTAATGGACAAATACATAAGGAGCTATGAAATCTCAGAGGAGAATGTGTCAAAATCTAGAAAAGGTTAAATCAAGCCCTAACTTACCAGTTTATAGAAAGCAAGCAACAGATATTGATTGAAATGACCTTAGGATAAAAGGTTAAATAAACTAATATGAGGACATTTTTGTGCCACCACATAGCAGTCCCTAATTATCATAACTTCAGAATACCCATTTAAAGTGTTTTCTAGTAATTATAAATTATGTACAGAGAAGACTGTAGTTCTTCACCAAATTACATAACTCTAAAGCAGTGGTTCTCAATCTTCCTAATGCCGCAACCCTTTAATACAGTTCCTATGGGTTGCGACCCACAGGTTGAGAACCGCTGCTCTAAAGGATTCACCAAACACCTAAGGGCTGGACTTGTACAGAGGATTACTGTGTCAATGTCACCCACTGACAACCTGAGAGATACTTTGCAATGAAACATCAATGGCATGACCAGAAATATTTCTTTGATCAATGAATTATTAAAAATGAATGCTGAATTTTTTACTATTATACTGATCTATACTGACATTTAGAACGCAATTAAGAATTCTATGTTCAGTTACTACTGAGATTTCAATTTGATAGAAATGATGAAAATAGGCATGACAGTGACAATAAGGACGATATGTTTAAAGTGATTTGACTTTCTCTTCTTGGAAAAAATCCCAGCTGAATTAATTGACTGCATGTGTAATTCAGGTGGATTTTTTGTTTGCTTTTTTTAACTTCATGTAAATACTATAAAACTATGCTTGGAAAATAATAAAAATACTTGGAGTACATACTTTATGTATGTATGAACAATTGCAGGAAAAATGGGATATCTGAGGGAAAGACTGAGGAAGAAATGTGGATAGCGCTTTACATAGTTAAGAGATGAAATACACTAACATGGAATAGCACGAAATGTAAATTAACTTTAGGATCTGGTGTTTTCATTTGACAGCTGTTTGACAATTGGAAAATGGAAAACTGACCTCAGACAACTGTGTATAAATGAGAGACGATTAAGCCAGAGAATTTCACATGGAAAGATACAGTATACATTGTAGTAACTTCTCCCATGGGAACAGATAAATGCAGTCTGGAATTTTTATTGTCTTTGAAGGTGCTGATATTCAACGGACTTAAATTTCACAAAGAGCTGTGTGTTACTCTATCACAATTAATGGCACTTTCTGAAATGTAACGCCATCAGTAGAGAAATAATTGTAAACACATTTGGAATTTCCAGGTGTTTCTTGAAGCAATTTTGAGTTGACCCTCCTTGACTTTACCTTTTGAATGCTAAAGCAGTAACATACCCCTCCCTGTTTTAAATTTAAAAATAATGAGCTATTCTATGTCATAGTGTGGCTAAACAAGATACCTTTGCCCAAGCAGGCTAGCAGTTGAATCTACCAGCTAAAATTCAGTACCCATGCCTTGATTTTATCTAAGCTTCTAAGATATTCTTAACACTAAATGAAGGAGAGAAAACTATATTCCACTGGTAAGTTTTAAAGAATTCTGCTTTCAAAAAAAGATCTTTCTTTTCTCTTTTTTCCCCCCTGGTAAATGGTAATATAAAAACTGTATTTCCTATTTCAAAAACCAAGATTGGGGAACTCAAAGCAAATTCAATGCACTGACAGGTTTTGTGAGGTATGCACCTTGTTTCCAAAAATTGAGCCAAACTTAAAATCAAGAAATTTCACACGAAATTCTAAATTTCTAGGTTGTATAAAGAATTGGAGGTTCTAGCGACACTGGGCCTGTGTTTACCAAGGCCAGTAGTAGCAGCTGTTCCCCTTGCCAGGGCCCTCACCCTCCAGTTATCAGGGCCACCAGCAGCCCTACACAGCAAGGAAAACATGGATATGAGACACATGAGATTGTTTGCCTCTGAAAATGGAAAATAGTCACCATGGTTAACTAAGATGAGTTCCTTGTGACCCGGAACAGTTATTTTTAAAAAAGATCTCATTTCTGTGGCCTGTCTATAATTACTCTCTAGGAAGACTGTTTTCTACAAACACAACTGTAGTCCCAGGAGCTAAGGAGCTTAAGAGGGAGGACCACAGACAAAAATCCAGGGAATTCTTTCTCCAGTCTAGGAAGACTGGAGTGAGAGATGAAGGCCAAGCAGAAGCTTCCAGGCTGTTCTTCATGCTACATCTTGTCTCCTCCTCGCGGGCAGGTTAGGTTTTCCCTCTGCCCCCGTGCCTCACTACTCACCACAGGGTAATTCTATGTTTATCTGTGTGGTTTCTGACGGATAAACAGCACTGATTATTCACTTATTCGTCTATTGGTTGAGCTCCTACTACATACCAGACAATGTTCTAGGCACTGGGAGGAGGGCAGTGCATAAAACCAAGTGTCTCACACCTGGAACTGACGTTCTAGAGGGGGAAACAGACAACAAACAAAAAACACATACAGCAGAGGAGAGCAGGAAGCACGCAGTGCATTACCTCCATTCTGAGGACGTGATATTCAAGCAGAGGTTTGATTAAAGCCATCTGCAGACGTGTGAGAAGGCAGAGGGCACCGGACGAGAGCTCTGAATGGCTAGGGAATGGCAAGGGAGCCAGTGTGGCATGACGGGAATCAGCAAGGGGACAGAGGCCAGACCACCAAGCACTCCACAGGTGGGGACTCCACACGCCGCTCTGCTTATCTCAATGTCTATCTGCTCCATATCTTTATTTTCCCATTACAGAAAACCCCACTCCCAGGCCTCGGATTCCAACCTCTCTCTTGCCCTCTGCTCTCAAGTTGGTGCCATCCCCTTACCCCTTCCGCATTCCCTCCCACCGCACACAAGTCCCATCTACCTGGTACCAGATTTGGGGATTCTTATTATATCAATTCCTGCTGGATGCATCAAGAACAAGCAAATCTGAAAACCCACAGAAATAGAGATTGGAATCATTATTTCTTCACCAATTTTGCTCCTTTTTCTGTATTCCTTGCTTCATGAGATGGCACTCAATCCATCCACTGAAGCATCAGAAACCCAGAAGCTGTTTCATACTCCTACGTTTTCTTCACCAGGACATGTAATTAATGATTAAGTCCTTTCAACTCAACTCCTATCCGGATGATGCCCCTCAGCTCTCCCATCACCTCGACTACTTCATCTGCTATAGAAAGCAAGTCTCTCCACCTCCTGTCCTCTTTCAATACATTTTCATTAATAAATAAGAATACTTAACATTAATAGCATTTTTTACTAAGTAACAGGCTCTGGTCTCACCACTGTAGGGGAGGAAAATCTTTTCCTTGAAACTCTTAGGTTGAATGACTAAGGTCCTGAGGATTAAATGGACAAAAGACACATGAACAGAATAGGTTAACACAAATCTATTTCATAAGCATGGGGATATCATAGAAAGAAGTGAATACTCAAATTAGTGGTAAGATTGAAGAGCTCATAAACCATCTTGATAGGAGAAAAGGGAAAGGGAAGGCCAATGATGGGTGAGCAAAAGAATTTTCAGAAAGATGAAAGGACCCTTAGGAGAACAGATGGGAGCCTGTGCCAACGTCAGTCTGGGTGCAGCGCTGACTTCTCCTTTCAGAGAAGAGAAGACTCAAGCTGCTCCCAGGAAGATTTATACAGTTTAGCTCTTTTGGGGAGGCTCTGCTTTTAGGCAAGTAACGAATTGCAGGAACTTAAACATCTTCATTTCAAAATAATTCTTATGCCTAAGTGGTGTATTTTCAGATGGTATATCCTGATCCCCTTCAGCACTAAATGTATAATTTAATTCCTCATCAATGTCATCTGCTTACAAATGATAAAGATGAGGTTCAACCCAGAGCCATGGAGCCAGTAAGTGGCAAATCTGCACCCAGGTAGTCTGGCTTCTGAGCTCGGGCCCTCCTGTAGATAAACATACAAGGTCCCTGCCCTGGCCGAGTTTACATAGCAATGAAGAAGAAACCACCAATAATCAGCAAAATGTACATCTACAAGTTGTAAGAGGCATCACTAAGGAAGGCTGCATGCATGACCTAAGAGGGAAAGCTGACCAGATCAGGGAGTCAGGAACCCTCCTCTAAGGATGTCGACACTGTTACCTTACCTGATTTCACTGTACTTCTCTCACTATTCCACCATAAACTGTAAGAGAAATGCACCCTGTACCCCCGCCCCCCCAAGTACTGTGCCTATCATGGACAGGTGCTTAGGAGACGTCTACTGAGCACACGACAGATCCTGCAGTTCAGACATGGGCAGCAGAAGATGCAACTTGAAAAGAAACGAGCCCTGCACAGTCTGTACTCAGGATTTTCTTCTCTTAGGAAAGAATGACAGAAAGCTTACCAGTGGCCGCCCCGCACCTACAGTGTATGCCTGCTGCTTTAGCCAAAGACGTGAGTCCTGCCATGCTCTGGCTGTGCTACTTCTCTATAGCACCCTCCCCCGCACTTCCCTGTGCTGCAAGGTGTGCAGACCCCTGAAGATCTCCCTGTGTATAAAGCTTCACCCCTCTAGGCGTCACGAAAGATGCTTCTTCCGCCCAGGCAGTTCACCTCTCACCTGCACCTGCCCAGTAATCACCTGTCTAACCTTTTGGTGCTCCGGTCCCTTCTCTGAGCTTTTCTGACCTCCATGGACAGCAACGACCGCTCCCCCACCTCGTTTTGTGCACGCAGTTCACTGTTGGCATTCCACCACAGAGATAACTGATGTCGTTATTAACACTATTTATTTATACATCTGTTTTTCTCCACCAGACTGACCTACTTCAGAATAGGGACCTATCTTTTTGTCTCTAGCGAAAGTAATTAATAGATGCATAGGGATCCTTCAGAAAGAATCCAGCTCTCAAGACCAGAGGAGACAGAATGTCATGCTTTGCACTACCTCCTGACCTTCTGCTTTCAGGTCCGAGGCAAATCAGAATGATCTCCCACCAGACAGGTAAACACCAGCAGATTTCAATAGCCTTCTCCCACCTTAATAATTCTAACTTGAACTAAGCAAAATAAACAAAATTCTACTCAAGTAAGAACTAGTTCAGTCACATTTACCTGCTTTTCAAAAGCATCAAAATAAAGTTTTAAAGAATGAATGTTCACCAGGTACTTCTGAAATGGGTCATTTCTAATATAACTTGATTTTACTTAAGTCAGAGAAACTTGGGAGACCTGAATATCTTCTATCTGTTGAAAAAGTTACATAGTTTCTCTTGTAAGAAAACACAGTAGAATTATGAATTAAAGGAATAGCCACAACTCTGGGTTCAAGGTTAACTGCATGTCTACTCAACCTGTTCAACCATTCAGCCAGTCATCCACTCAAATCATGGGGAAGTCTATGCCCAGTAAATTCTGTCCTTTACTGATACCCTCACTTATGAATACTTGAACATTTTTACAAGAACTCAGAATGTGTTCTTAAGGTCAGAAGATGTACTCAGTAGGTGGCATCAGTAACACGAGGGAAGGGTACTGACTGTGTATCTTCATCTGGCTGTTTAAGGAACTGTGCACAGCACTGTGTACTCCTTATTTAGTTCACTGAATGACAGCAATATACACGATGGCATTTTCTAGATCATCAGCCATACTCTTGCTAAAAAGAAATACTAGAACAATCATAATTTTATTCAGATACATTAACGAAATATTAGAATATTATATGAGGTTTTTATTTCAGTGGAAGTTTCATTCTTATGCTAGCAGGTAATAAAAGCTGGAAGTGCACATTATTTTAGCATTTTAAGGTTATACACTAAATGTTAAGGTATAAGGATACTCTAGATTATAAGTATAAATAAATCTTATTAACTATGTCTGAACTTCAGGATCTGTCATGCGCTCAGTAGACGTCTCCTTATTAACTACCAAAATTTTTCATTTGTTTCATCCTATCTTCACATTCTTCACGCAAATCCTTTAAAATTTCTTTGTTCCCCCTGTGATCATTGCTTCTGGGAGAAATCTGGCATAGGATCTGAAGGAAATGCCACAGTGAAAGTTTCCTTAAGATTAATCACACAGGTAAGTAATTTCCCCTTCTTGCCAAAAAATATTTTCTAAAACTTCTTAGAAAATCCAAGAGTGGATGGTCATAAAAATGTGAATTTTAGGATTTCCTTAATCACTTACACAGGTTTTAAAGGTCTAATAGCTTTCCCAAAGCAGCCTGGATCCCCATTACTAGTTAGAAATAGTACAGACAAAAAATTCTCAGAAGTTGCTCAAGGTTACAAAAGCACAGGTCTAACAAATAACATCTGCCCCACCACCCATCCCTCCGCTCCCTGTCACCCCATTTCCTATTCCGCTCAGCGTCTGGGTTCTTGGTTTGGCAATCAGAATCATTCAATGATTCTAGTGTTAAAGTATAAACATACACGAAGGCCTCAAAAATGTTCACATATTAAAGCTTAAAAATAGTTTGTCACTAAGGTAAAAAGTATGAGACAAGGAAACGACACAGTCCCCAAGCGATGAGCCACACAGTCAGTGCTCACATCTGTGCCATCTAGTCCTCCATTAACCCGGAGTCAATCTAACCCAGAAAACAGAGAGGGGACTCTGTGGTTCAGAGCAGAGAACAAACAGGTTAATGCAGTGGTTCTCAACCTTCTTAAAGCCTCCTAATGCCGCGACCCTTTAATACAGTTCCTCATGTTGTGGTGACCCCCAACCATAAAATTATTTTTGTTACTACTTCATAACTGTTATTTTGCTACTGTTATGAATTGTAATGTAAATATCTGATATGTAGGATGTATTTTCATTGTTACAAAGGGGTTGAAACCCACAGGTTGAGAACTGCTGGGATAATGGGATTCAGAAGAATAAACTGTCAGAGAAGGCAAAACGTAACTGAAGACTGGAAATTAAAAAAAAAAAAAAAAAAGGTAAAGAAAATTTGGAAAGAACCTTAGCTGCCCCCGGAAGGTGGAGGTGACGGCACCAATGAAGGAAGCACATCCCCCAGTTGCCCAGCTGTCCAAATCAGTTTAATTATAACATGCTACCCAGAGACATATGCCAAGGGTCCTGCCTCCCAAGTCCACACTGGTACCATTTCCATTATGTCTTAGTTAAATTTCTTCTTTTTAAAACAACCTTTTCCACCAATATTTCTTTGATGTTGCTGAATAGAAATCACCATCACATACTGAAATGTGAAGAATTCACATAAGTATGTATAATACTTGAAATAAACATATTCAAATAAAATATGTGTATGAATATATTGTATATATGTATGTATAAAATACACACATATTATATATATGCGTATACATAATACACACATGTATTAGAGTTTGCAAGTATAACCCAAGATACACTGAGGAAAATAAACATATTTTCTCTTTTCATTCTCTATTAAGACCCTCTTATTAAAGGGAGATAAGTAGAAGATAATCAGATCCTTAAAGTGCGAGGCTCCAGGCCCCAGCAGACCCACAGGAATAGCTAACACCAACGGAACACAGGTTAGCTAAGGCCTAAGTGTTTTCCAGCCTCCTGATCCCACTAGAACAGACACATCACCGTGCCCACTACTGCAACTCTTGACCTGGGAGCAGGAAGTCTCACAGTAGCCCAATTCCAGGGTAGTGAAAGGACCAGGATATTTCAGTTCAAATAACAGTGAACTGGGTCCAGAGGTCCTGTTCCCAATTTGACCATTTTCAGATTGTGATCAGTGAAATGACATCATTGAACTTCATTTTATTCTTCTACAACAACACTGGAATAATGCCACCTCAGAGTTGTTTTAAGAAGCGAATGAAATAATGACCAGTCAATGTGGCATATAAACGACACAAACTATTTACAAATATATGTTCAAATTATCATCATCTCTGCATTTGTTGGCAAAACTTCAGCTGGAATTATTTTGGTTATGAGCGCCCATGCCAAACACACTCCACTTAGATGGATCACTCTGATGAGGGGAATCATATGTAATTTCAAAATTACGTGAGGTTACATAAATTCGGAAAAGAGACTCTGCACTTAAAATACATTTTCTTTTTGATGTTGTTCAGTAATGCTCATCATTTTCCTTATATATAAAAACCATATTTAGAGACTTTTTCCCACATGGTATTCAAGAATTCTCTATGCAAACCTGATCTAGTGCAGTAGCTAATTTGAATCATCTGAATAAGCCATGAGTTATGAACTTCAGAGCCCACTGAATGAATGCAAGTCGCCCACCAGCCATAATATCAAAGTCAAACAAAGCACAACATTCAGAAGAAAAATATATTTCTCATATTGATTTTTCTTATGTGTATGATGTTCAATAAATCATATCACTGGTATTCACTAACATAAGTCTTATTCTCCTAGAATACAACACCAAATCTAATAACTACTTTTGTTCAACATGGAAGATGAAAGTCAATTCCTATTGCTTTAGGCAGACTGCATAGTCAAAACAAAAGAAACTTCAGAGAAACAGAGAATGAAGAAAGATGCATTAGATATTAATCTCACACTCACTGGGAAAACAGAAAAATCTTTACCTGTTTCTCTTTTCAGAGTTTAAAGGATGTGAATTTCTTTTGCCCCGATCCACCCTATAATTCAGAGCTCTTTATCCAAAGCCTTTCCTCTTTACTTTATTTTTGCCATGGAAGACTCTCAAGTTTTGTCAGTTTTAAACACAAAACACGTTTCTTCTTGACCCTATTTTAGTCATACCTCTTGATCTTTAATTTCCTTTCATAAAAATTCTTCAACAGTCACAGATACGCGAGATCCCAAAGATAACACACCCTTATCAGATCTACCTCTGTAATTATAACCTATCTCTCAGATCTGAAACTCTGCTTGTACTGTGTGCCTTTCTTGTAATTTTCTCCAAAAGAAAGTCTCTGAGAACATCAATGGTTCTCCTTAGAAGTAAGTTTAAGTTATGAATTTGTTCATTTATTTGATCTTTCAAAAGAGTTATTTTTTGAAATCCCATAAACCTAGACTCAAACAAATGATCTAATGTATGTAAAATGCTTAGAACACTACTTGGCATATAGCAAGTGCTAAATAAGTGTTAGCTGCAATTACTGTTATCATTAACACTTGTTACTGCTCTCTCCCTCTTCCCCCATATACACTCCTTCAGAATTACACTCTACTCGCCTATTCTACATGCTTGTGGGCAGAGGTGATGGGTGGTACAAGATACCTAAGTCATAATTATTGGTTTCAAGGAGTTACATGTTCTCTAGGGAAGAGATACAAATGAATAATTAAGTTATAATACCAAGTGCTTATTAAGAAAGTTGAAAGATCTGTCACATGGAAGAAGAATGCTGAGTTTTCCAGAGAGCACACAAGAGGCTCAAGTTATAGAAAGGCAGACTTGGGCTCAGTAAGAGGAGGAGTGCTCTGCTCATCCGGGCTCCCCCCCATGAAGCCAACTGCCTTGGGAGTCAGTCACAACCACAACACTCAGCAGACAACCTGCCAGAAATACTGTAAAAAGTAAAGAGATCCAGCATAAAGAAGTCATCAAGATTCTAGACCAATTACTGATGGCAGAGTAGTAATGGATGTAAAACATTCTTTAAGGCCATGTGCGTGTGTGTAACAGGACAGGTGAGCACAGAGGAAGACACGCAGAGGGAGAGGCTAAAGCCAGCTGGTGACTTGAGCTGTGGTCGGGGAAGCTCTCCTTGTCCCATAGGCACATTTATGAACAGACAATGCAGGAAAACACAAGCTAAGACTTTCTGTTATAAAAATATTTTTACAGTAAAAGATTGAAGGCATAGGTGGGCTACAAATAACAAAACCATATATTTCTTGTTCATTCTGGAACGCTTGAAGGTAAAAAGGGGCATTCTTAATAATTATGTAAGAACACAGGCGCAAAAGGGGGCATATGGTCACCCTCGCTATTAACAGGTATTTACCCAAAAAGAAATGTGAGCCAGGGATTTACCTGAGGCAGAAATTACAGCTAGGATTTTGGGTAAAAACCTCCAAATGAAATCACAAGTAGAACTCAGTAAAGCAGAGGTTTCCCAATGAAGGGGGGTGACTTGGGTCACAAGGAGACATTTGGCAATGTTCTGAAGACATTTTCAGTTGTCACAAGTGTGGGGGGATCCCAAAATGCAAAGGATGGCCCCTCAACAAGCTATCCTATCTAAATGATCATGAGTGCTGAGGTGAGGAACTATTGAAATTTCCGTATTAAATTAGCATTAAAAATGAAAATATCTGATTGCATAAACATCTGAAACAAACACAGTATAAAAAACTTAATTAAAAGACAGCAAGCTGCAGGAAACGTCTGCACTCTTAAGACAGAGTTACAAATCCAGTCCAGAAGAGCCCTGGGACAGGACGAGCCCCACAGCAAAGCAGTGAGACTCAGCAGCAAGTCACGTACAGAAGACAGCACACACGGGACGAAGCCCGGAAATAAACTGACTCTGCCTCATAAACAAGCAGAACAATCAGAATGATGACACTTCTGATGTCGCCTATAAACCCAGCCAAGATTTTCTAATCTACACTGTAGGTGAGGAGCACACACTGCCAAGGGGAAGGGCAGGTTCATTTCAAATAAAAACAAACAAACAGAGACTGCCCGGAAAAACGCTTAAGTTGTACTCAAAATAGGTATCTTTTTCCTTTTCAACTTTTTATTTTGAAAACTACATATCTTCTGACACAACCGTGTGTTTTTAGGAATCTATCAAAAGAAATGAGGACGTATGCAAAGGTTTAGCCCCAAGGACTTCAGCTCAGGAGTGTTCACATGGGCAAAAAACTAGATATCTCTAAAATGTCAAATAAGGAGAAATTCGTTAAACAGATCAAAGTACATCCATCTACAACTCTTACAATTAGACTGCCAAATACTGACACACAGGAAGCTCATGACATACAATCACATGAAAAAATATATCTGAAGTATATGTCATTTCTGTGAAAAATACATACGTGTGTGAAGATGTGTGCGTGTGAGAGAGACAGAGAGAAAGTCTAACATAATTTAAGCCAAAACATTAACAATGGATCTACAGCGGATGGGTGGTGGGATATGAGCAGAGTCATCTTTTCCCTGCTGTGACTCTAAGACACAACAATGCTCGGCATAAGGGAAAGGTAAAATAAAAATTGTTATTGCTATTTATGCTTATCTGTATTTTCTCACTATCTGCAATGAAAACATGATTTGCATAACACATTTTTTAAATGTTGCTTTTAAAAGAACAATTCAATGACAAAACAAAATGTTTTACAAATAGAAATGCAAGGAATGCCACCTACTTTACAGGGCTGTAAGGTTTAAAGAATAATTGATGTAAACATGCTCTGTAAACTCTACAGCACTGTATGAATGTAAGAAATTAATTATTTTGTTAAGATTATATATTCTAAAGTTAAAACAGTTTCATATGTGCTTTGGCTGGCCACCTTCCTTTCCCGCAAATCCATTTCCAGTAATCTGTCTGTAAAAATAATGAAAGACGTGTGCAATGTTACTCACAGAAGCAAAAAGATGCAACGACAGAGAACTGGTTGAGGAAGCTGAGGCACATCCACGCAATGGAATACCATGTCACCAGCAGACATTTTCCTGTAGAATTTACTTATTGGCATATGTATTTTTTGACATAATCTCTCTTTCAAAATCATGTATATGAAACATAAGTAAAATAATACCAATTATAGCTTTTTACTATACTGTCTGTTAGGTCAAATACTCAAAATAATTGTTAAATATTCTGATAGATAATTCTTATCTTTTTCAGTGTCTTAATTTATTCTACTGGAGTCAGCTATTCGGTCTGTCACTCGATTCGCAAGACTTGGCCAGTCAAAGCCATCCATAACATTTTATCTTTCAGTTGCTGAATTAAAAACACTTTACGGCTTGCTTTCATCCTCTGAAGGCATGCCCACTTTAAAGCCACACCATGGTTTCGAATGAAGCATGTGTATATATTACAAAACATGTACGTAATTTATTTTTACATTTTAATGTTAGTGGATTCTTGTACATCAGAAGCTGAATCTCATTTTCTCTCCTTAAAACAAATGTAAGAATTGCTTTCTAAAGCTTTGTTTTTTTCTACTTTCACAGAGATCACAGAAGTAGAGTACAAAGAAGGAACACTCAGAACTAAACGAATAACAGCTCAAGGAAAGTATTGCAAAAATATTAAAAATATAAATAAACGTTTTTTGAATCTTGTTGTAAACACTGACAGAAGGAAATTTTCTCTACCACAGAACTCTATTAGAAGCTGAAGCACTTTTCTATAGGCCACCATGTGTATGTATTTTTTAATTTGAACACAAGTGTACTTAAAAAAAAAAAAGCAGTAAACTCTTCCTTTTGGCTAAGGTCCACTTTTTTACCTGGAAAGCTCAGTTAAACCCTGTTGCCTAGTGCTCTTTGTTCTGCTTATGAGATTTGAAAGCACTAATAAAAATGGCCTCATCTTCCTTTGTTTGAAATTTATGAGACTGCCTGATACTGGAACTAAATATTTCCAACGTATTATTGGGAAAATGTTAAACTGGGGAAGCTGACTGATACCATAATAACAACACTACAATGCTATTCTGCTGGAAATATTGAGGTTTTTAAAGTATCCTCATGCTTCCAAATGAAATTAGAGCCAAAGACAAGTATAGGAAAGCAATGGAGGTGGAGGGGATAAAGAAGATGAGGAGATTCATTTGCACAACACACACTGAGGAGGAGCCACCATCACTCAGGGACACTGGAGGGGCCCCTGGGAACTGAGGGCCGTGGGAACAGGTGACCATGACGGCCTGCTCCAAAGGAAGCGCTGAGGGGCCTGTGAGTGGGACTCAGAGCAAGGCTGGAAACCAAGCAAAGGCAGTTTTCTCGTGACAAATTTTCGAGCTACCATTTTCACCCTTGGTATGGGTGGGAGAAGAACCAATTCCAGGTAACTTCTACCTTTTCCAATATTAGGATTTCTGAACCATTTGACACTTTTTAGGGTTTTTTTTTTTTTCCCTGAATCTCTCCACTTTTATTTTAAACATTTTCTTTGAATATATATAATTTAAACAGGACACATCTATTAGTATCTCAATGATAAATGCAGCTCTTCAATTTAAAGAAGGAAGACTGAAAACTAGAATATATATGTTCCTGGCTTTATCTCCTGACCTAGATCTACAATGAAATAGAGGGAGTAATTTTTAAAAATTGAAAATAGACCCCAAAATAGCCAAATAAGTCCATTTTGCTTATAGTCCTTTCTATTCAAATTTTTATTAAAAGTACATTCATGGTGAAACCATGATTGCTCTCTTTGCCGAGAAATCTGAGAAGGTAGCAAAAAGAAGGGACGACGCAGAAAAGATGCTCCCCAGATGGGGATGACAGCTGGTAAAAGGTGAGACAACCACTACACAAGGTGCTCTCCAGACGGGGTGATACCTGGTAAAGGGCGGGACAATCACTACACAAGGTGCTCTCCAGATGGGGATGACACCTGGTAAAGGGCGGGACAATCACTACACAAGGTGCTCTCCAGATGGGGATGACACCTGGTAAAGGGCGGGACAATCACTACACAAGGTGCTCTCCAGATGGGGATGATACCTGGTAAAGGGCGGGACAATCACTACACAAGGTGCTCTCCAGACGGGGATGACACCGGGTAAAGGGCGGGACAATCACTACACAAGGTGCTCTCCAGACAGGGATGACACCGGGTAAAGGGCGGGAGAAAGGAACACCGGCGTGGAGGCAAGGAGGGTAAGGCAC
>CAUYQV010148675.1:0-59603 GCA_963574575.1 Galagoides demidoff
CACAGCAACCTCAAACTCTTGGGCTCAAGCAATTCTGTGGCCTCAGCCTCCCGAGTAAGCTGGGACTACAGGTGCTTGCCACAACACCCGGCTATTTTGGGGAGACGGGTGTGTGTGTGTGTGTGTGTGTGTGTGTGTGTATGTGTGTGTGTCTGTCTCGCTCTGGTTCATGCTGGTCTCGAACCTGTGAGTTCAGGCAATCTGCCTCCTTCAGCTTTCCAGAGTGCTAGGATTACAGGAATAAGCCACTGTGCCCAGCTTTATAGTTTCTTAATTTTCTTTACCTAATGGCCAATTTTGTTTATTTTTTTATGCATTTTAATATGTAGTAGAAGTATATATTTAATCAAGATGACTGTGATAATATTTTAAATTAGAATACACCACAGCATTTGGTCTAGAAGAGGTCAAAGAATGTGTCAAAAAGCCATATTTCCCAGGACTGCGAAGTTGCCACAAAAATTTAAGTTCCATTCCACTAGATGTTCATAAAAGACTGCTGCATGCTGACGCTGAGGTGCCTGGGGTCAGGTAGGCCATCGCTATTCAACCCCCTCTTGTTGGGTATTTATTTGTAGTAATGCTGCTGACTTAGTGGATGTAAGTCAGAAATCTTTTTCGCTTACTAATTTTTTTCATAAAGGATTTAATTTCTTTAATCTGGGTTTGACAAGTAGGCACTTTTCTCTGTTTTCAAGTGACATTACCAAAAAGGACTTAAGGACTTCCTTTTAAAACTCTTGGTTGCCTTACCCTAGATCATGCCCATGAAAGCACTGGAATTTTTAGCAATACAAAAATTAAGTGTTGGGTGGTGCCTGCTCAGTGAGTAGGGCCGCCAGCCCCAAATACAGAGGGTGGCAGGTTCGAACCCAGCCCTGGCCAAACTGCAAAAAGACAGGCAGGCATTGTGGTGGGCACCTATAGTCTCAGCTACTCAGGAGGCTGAGGCAAGAGAATCCCTTAAGCCCAAGAGCTAGAGGTTGCTGTGAGCTGTGATGTCGCAGCACTCTACCAAGGGCAACAAAGTGAGATTCTATCTCTTAAAAAAAGAAAAGTTTCTATAAATCATTCAAAATTGAATGCCCAATAACTTGATAAAAGACCAATCACTAACTTTTAAAAATGCCAATGAGGCGTGGGCAAAATAACTATGAAAGGAGCAGGAATGAATTTTTAAAATCTTGAAAAGTCCTTCAAACTGGAAAGGATGAGTTAGAGGTGTGGTTGTACAGGAAACACAAAGTGGAATTTAACCAGTGGATACTTCTTCAAAGAAAGTGGATTGGCCTTCAATAAACATGTGGTGAATGAGCTGGTTAAAAAGGACATATGTAGGGCAGTGCCTGTGGCTTAAAGGAGTAGGGCGCCGGCCCCATTATGCTGGAGGTGGTCGGTTCAAACGCAGCCTCGGCCAAAAACTGCAAAAATAAATAAATAAATAAAGGACACATGTTTTATATGTATGGTATATGATTCTTGGATTTAATGGACTTTTTTGGTTAACCAACCAGTCCTTTCTGCAAAAGGAGCAGTTGCTTCTACTGAAGTTGGAGGATATGGAAGAGTGGTGAAAGATGACTCTGCAAGGTGGGCCTTATTCTAGGTTGATCAGGCAGGGCCCTGCCATTTCACAAGGGATCCCCCCAGTCAGAGTTTGTAGATCTGGTCTGCTGAGCTGGTTAATTTTCCATAATTTTCCATGAGAGGACTCCTCCAAACCTCTGCCTGGCATGTGGGATAGAAAATCCCAGAGTCCCTCAGGAAATCCACTGTTTGCAACTTCACCTTATACCAGCTCTCTGCCACAGCGGTATCTGATGTTTCCCAGTGCCAGAGGCCTCCTGAAATGCTGAGGCCTGAATTGGCTCAATTTTCACCACATCCCCATCCTCACAGCACTTA
This sequence comes from Galagoides demidoff, assembly GCA_963574575.1. Classification (NCBI taxonomy): domain Eukaryota; kingdom Metazoa; phylum Chordata; class Mammalia; order Primates; family Galagidae; genus Galagoides; species Galagoides demidoff. The sequence continues at coordinate 1,906 of CAUYQV010148675.1, forward strand.
GCTTCCTTTTCTGTGGTCACCTCAAGTTATTTGCCATCTGCTTCCAACTTTGTAAATACCTTTAGTTCCTTTTTCTCCTTGAGAGTATAAGCCATCTTGATGTCTTTACTTAAATTTCCTCATCTTGTTTTGCTTAATTTCTGAAATGAGAATAATAATTCCTACTTTGCAGGACTGTTATGAGAATGTATAAGATGTAAAGTGCCTCCCACAGCACTTGACATACAGTAGACAATAAATGGTAGTTATTTCTATTATTAATTATTGCGTTGGACTGAGTTAGGTGTTGAGTTGAGCTTTAGCTTTGGGACCTGGCATGGTGTTTCTCTCTCTCACTCCCTTTCTGTTCGTTCTTTTATTGGTATTTCTCATTACTAAGTACATTATTGTATCCTAAGGCCTAGTAGAATGCCTAAACTCAATAAATATTTATTGATTAGTTGAATGATAATCATACATTATTGGCTAGAATAAAGTCGTAATGTAATTTAAACTAATCTACATAGCACAATGCAGGTCTGTAATTTAGTCACATTTCACATGGTAGATGGGTATTAGATAAAAAATTATTTTTAAAATATGTATTTTGATATAGCATTTTTAAATATGTATATAAACTACTCCATATGTGCCAGATTGTTAATATAAGCACAGAAACATGGAAAAAGGTGCATATACATGTGCACTAATACCAATTAAAAGTCATCTCACAGTCATTCTGTTCCATCAGCCCACTTAGTTACGCCTGGTCTTTGGCATTTCAGCAATGTTATCTTGTGCTGACAAGTCAAAGTGCCCTTTATGTCTTGTACCACCACACAGTTTCCTGGCTGTCCTCCATGGTCAGTTAACAAACGGCTGTGCGCCGTCATATCTGAGTCCCTGTAAAAATAAGTGTTCCTACGCATTTGCTTTTCTATAATAAAACTGTATTAATTGGAAAGACCGACCTAATTTGTGAGAATATTTCAGACTTCAATAAAACTTTGGCTGTTTATCAAACACTTGATATTTTAATGTTCTTTTGAATTGCAAATTCAGATACGGTGGTAAAATTCATTTTCTAAAATAGATTTCCGTTTGTGTTGCTTCTTTTACCCCAAGGTCTAGTATAACGACAATCTCTTGCTATGGTTATGTTTGTTGCTTTTTTAAAACTATATTTTGAAAATCTATACTATTATTTTTACATTCATCCTCTTTGTATGTAAGATCAAGATAAATACCATTGAGAAGAATGGGGTTTAGGAGAAAATTACTACTGGTTAGTGTTCTTTAAGCAGATACAAAAAGTTCAGAAAAGAAAATTTCTCAGAGTAAAACTTCTATGTTCTCACCAACAGAAGGAAAAATTGTGCATGAGAATAAATCCCAGCATTGTTGATAAAATATAAATGGCTAGAGACCAACTTGTGTAGAAACTTCTTATTTTAATTAGATCAAGTTTCTGAGAAACTGGATTTCAAACATTCTTCGTGGACTTTGCCTTATTTTTTGTAGTTCTCATCTAACAAGGCTTCTTTGAAGTAATTACTTTGAGTACCATTTGAATCCTTAAGTAGAATAACCACTAAGAACCTGAGTTTCTTCTCCGATGTTTCCACACTTTGAAATTCCTCACTACCATGGGCTTAAGTCTCATAGGTTTGCCTAAATGAACATAGTAGGTATGTCTAATTTGATAAATGTGGAGGTAAGGAATTCCTCTCTATAAATAGCTCAGATTACTTTCCTCTTCCTTTATTAGTTCCCATGAAGAAATGAATGCTTTTCTAAGCTATTATTTTTGAAATTCTGGGATATCTAGATCACTATATAAAAGATGATTCATTTAACTGATTTAATTGACTTTCATCTTCTCGTATCTCTGCTTTAGTTATCCACATAACAAGACACCTCAAATTTAGTTGCTTAAAGCAACAATCATCCTATTTGTTTAATGTTCTGCAATCTGGGCAGGGTTCAACTGGGTAGTTCTTTGGTTATTTATGTGGCTGCATTCAACTGGCAGGTGGTCTGAGGACTCAGCTGAAATGCTGGAATGACTAGGCCTCTCCTTCTGTGTATGGTCTTTATGTGGTTTCTCTAGCATGCTAGCTGGAGTTCTTACCTGGCAGCCCAGGGCTCCGAAGAATGCAAAAGTAGAAGCTGCAAGATTTTCTTAAGATTTATGCCTGGTCCTGGCACAGTGTCATTTCTGCCACATCCTAGCATCACCCTAGCAGTTGACACTAATTGCAAGGCCAGCCATATTTACAGGGAGGAGACTATGCAAGGATTTGAATACTAGAAGACCTGATTCACTGGGGTTACCAATGTAACAGATTATAAAAATATTCTTAAATAATTCTTTCATGAAGAGTTTAGGAGTGGCCAACTCTTCCCCTTTGTTTGTCTGAAAATGTTTGAGTTACGCTTACTTTTTAATGAAAGTATAGCTGGGTATAGAATTCTGGGTTCACAATTATTTACCCTTTACGCTTGGAAGTTATTATTCCATTGTCTTTTATATTCTGTTGTTCTGTTACATTTGTAGGCAGTGTAATTATCAATTCTTTGAGAGTAATCTGTTTCAATATAAGATTTTAATTTCAAAGAGAGCCTTTATGTACAGAGTAATCCATAGTTACTTATGATTTAAATTAATATTCTAGTTTTAGCATAATAAATTTCAAAAATATTTTCCTCAAGCCTTTTAAAAATATTGTATAAAATAAGAATAGTTACTTTCACTTGTTCTTTGATGTTTAACTCAAGAGGAATAAATGATATTTACCTTAACAATGACTCATTTACAAAGCATAGTCAATTAAATTCCAAGTGTGTTGATTTAATTTTATTCTCTTTTCTTCTTAAACACTTTCATTACATTTATAAGGAAAACTTGAGTTTGACAATCAAAACTTTCGTAAACATTGAGTGGTGCCTGTGGCTCAGTGAGTAGGGTGCCGACCCCATATACTGAGAGGGGTGGGTTCAAACCTGGCCCAGGTCAAACTCCAACAATAAAAAACAATAGCCGGGTGTTGTGGTGGGCACCTTTAGTCCTAGTTATTCAGGAGGCTGAGGCAAGAGAATCACCTAAGCCCAAGAGCTGAAGGTTGCTGTGAGCTGTGATGCCATAGCACTCTACCAAGGGTGACAAAGTGAGACTCTGTCTCTTAAAAAAAAAAAAAAAGCCTTCCTAAACACATAAATAATTCCTATAAATTCAATGAATCAAACCTAATAAATATTGTAAAACCTAATAAATCTCATAAGACCTTATAAATCTAATAAATATACTAAATCCAGATATCCCAAACATTTTAATACTGTTTATAAACTTAAAAACTTAATATTTCCATAAAATTGTTGGTACAACATCAGCAATGCATTGGATCATATATTTTTCTGACATATTAAAAAATTATAGATTAATTTTATTTGCTTTAGTCTATATATATTTAAACTCAAAACTCGTTAGGATTGAAAAAATTCACCAACCATTTCTTTTATGGTAGTGTGGAAAACCTAGAATATTGGTTTTGAGAGTTAGAAAAGCAGCAAAGTATTTTGAAAAAAGTTACTCTAGCTTAGCACCTGTGGCTCAAGTGGCTAAGGCACCAGCCACATACACCTAAGGTGGTGGGTTCGAATCCAGCCTGGGCCCTCCAAAACAACAATGACAGCTGCAACCAAAAAATAGCCAGGCATTGTGGTGGGTGCCTGTGGTCCCAGCCACTTGGGAGGCTGAGGCAGGAGACTTGCTTGAGCCCAGGAGTTAGAGGTTGCTGTGAGCTGTGATACCACAGCACTCTACGCAGGGGGACAGCTTGAGGCTCTGTCTCAAAAAAATAAAAATAAAAATAAATAAATAAATAAATTTCTGGAAATGGCAACTATTTTAATGGCCATTCAGCAAGGTATTTATGTGGAGTAACTGGGACTGAACCCTTGATTCTGATGCAAAATATGTATATATAGATATGTAAAACTATCTGGTTATTTATCAGTCTAGTTAAAACTAATAATATCTACTTAAAACTAACATGCTACTAAAAATAGAAAAAAACTAGCTAGCACTGTGGCAGGTACCTATAATCTCATCTAGTTGGTAGGCTGAGGCAAAAGGACCTCTTGAGCCCAAGAGATTGAGGTTGCTGTGAGGTATAATGATGCCATGGCACTCAACCCCAGGGTGACTGATTGAAACTCTGGCTCCAAAAAAAAAAAAGAAGAAATGACTGCCAAACCACCTATTATGTGAGGAATGGATTGGTAATAGCATACTATCATTTAAGAAGAAATCTTTTATTATGAACATTTTATTTATAGTTCTTACTGGGTATTTATCATTGATTTAAACTGTATACCATTTATGTATGGTTAAAAAGTGGGTTATTTGGCTTGGCGCCTGTGGCTCAATCGTCTAAGGCCCCAGCCACATACACCTAAGGTGGCGGGTTCGAATCCCCAGCCCGGCTGCCAAACAACAATGATGGCTGCAACCAAAAAATGGCCGGGCGTTGTGGCAGGCACCTGTGGTCCCAGCTACTTGGGAGGCGGAGGCAGGAGATTCACTTGAGCCCAGGAGTTGGAGGTTGCTATGAGCTGTGATGCCACAGCACTCTACCCACGGGGATAGCTTGAGGCTCTGTCTCCAAAAAAAAAAAAAAAAAAAAAAACTGGAATTTCACACCAGGGTAGAACTAAGAAAAATCTTAGCTTGTTGAGATCTTAAGAACTGCTGAAGTAATAAACTAACCCAATCTGATCAAACGTGTTGTCAAATGGGAGGCCAGATAGATTCACTTGCACACTCCTGTGTCTGTTATTCTTATTTATGAAGTTATATTTGCAGGGACGAGATGATAAATGTACTGCAAGTTGTTCTATTATCCTTACTATTTGTGAGCTTGCCAGGTCTACGGCTCCTGATGAGGACTTGTGTTTGTCAAATTATACTTAGGTGGTATGCTGTTATTACAATTAAAGGTGTTCATAAGAAATGGGGCAATGGGCTAGTGAAACTCTGAATCACTGGGTTATGCCTTATTCTTTTTGTCAGCACCCTCTGGGAAAATGGTTCCGGACTTTTCCACAGTAGTTGTGTTTCCTGTGAGCCCAAAGTTCATTTCTGGCTTATGGCTCAAGTTCAATTGACTTGATCTATTTTCCTCTTCCTGGTGATTGCCAAGAAACTTAAAGCCAACATCATGATCATCCTTTCAAAAAATAAAAGAGATTACCATATTGACGTGCATGGTATGCACTCTTCATTTCCTTTCCCTGCATTGATTCCTCTTTGTTCTTTATTTTTCTTACTTATTTATGGGATATGGAAGGATATAACAACTCCCCCTCCCAAAAAAAAATCAGATGCATCTTTAAAATCAATCAACAAAGCATTAACTGTGATTTATTAGCATTCTAGCATTTTTAGAAGCAAATAAACAAATATGAAGAAAGATAACTACTTTTTGTGAGCCTCCAGCTTCCTCGTGTGAAGTAAAATATATGTACGTGAGTGTGTGTGTGTGTATACCTACAAGGCAGTCACCATAGTTGCTGATACACCACTTCTCTGTTTACAGAAATCCTTTGATATCACAGCAAATGTGTCTAAAACGCCTTGTTTAAGAAGTGGTTATCCATTTCTCATAAAAGGTATAAAGGGGAATGCTGGTGGGGTTTACATGGAAAGATGATTTCACAAAGAAAAGGCTGAGAAAGAAGGAACTTTCTTACTGCTGTGGCTTGTATCTCTACCTTCAAATGAAGCCTTGATTTGGGAGCAGCCACAGCATTCCTGTAACCTGGAGATGGCAAACCGAAGACGTGAAGGCCAAAATTCTGAAGACAGAAAATGAGACAGATACAAAAATTCTGGGTTCTTCATGATACTACTGAATGCTTGAGCCGTTCATATGAGCTTTGTATCTCCAAATGAATGGTTGCATACGAAAAAAAATACTTTTCTTGATAATTTATGTAATGTTTTATTTTAAAATGTTACTTGCAATTGAAAGTGCTTCTAATGATACATGTAGTCTTTGGAAGACAAGGGGTAGGGATGTTGGCAAGCCAAGCCCATTGTCCTTGGTAATTGGTTATGGAAAGAAGAATCAGTTGTTCTATTGTCCCAGTGCCGAAGTTCACTGCCTTTTTCTGCATGATAACTGGCCTGACAACTTTATTCCTTTGCCTTTATTGATATCTATTTCAAAATATATGTTAGGACAACCTCACCAACAAGTATTTTTACTTTCCTTATTATTTTCATTTTTCAAAATTCTGAATAAGATGTAATTTTTTAAATTATTTTCATCAGTAAGCATGCATTGGCTGTCTTTCCAAAATTGATATTTTGGATGCAGCTAGCCTTTGTATTTTTGAGGTACACGTATTCCATTTAAATTGAAAATACATAATTAAAGGCCATTTTTCATTTACCACACAGTATAATTTAATATTTCAAAAGGCAAATCTGGCGCTTATTGCAGTAATTTTGGATTAGAAAGGGGAAGATATATAGAGAAATAAGAAAACTAAAAACCTAAGGAGAAGTTCAGAACTTCTCTTCAAAAATTAAAAGGAAAGTAAATTTATAAATGCCAGTAACATAACAAATAGTGAAAGCTATTTGTAAAAGGAATACATAATAAAATGCAGAACTTTGGATAAGAATATGACATTAAACAATGAAACAGGGTAAAAATCAGAGAAATAATAGGTTATAGACAATATTTAGAAAAGATTTATTTGCCTAACACTATGTCAAAAACCTTTCATACAGGGCTTCACACCAACCAGGCTGCCAACTACATTATACTGTTATCTCTATTTTACAAGTGAGAAAACAGCCCAGGGGACATTTAGCAACAGCTATGCAGATAAAAATTGAACCTATATTTCCAACAACCGTATTATGATGTCTCCCAGTAAATACGTTTGTCTGCAGTATCTATTCCTATGAGACTCACATCTGCATTTTTGTATAGCATTCACCTATGCCCAAATTCTATTCCTTTACTAATACATCAGAGATTTTAGAACTCAAGTCAGATGCTGTAATTGGAGTCATCATGTAATACAAAATTTTACCATTGTACATATTAGCCAAAGTGTTTTCACCCCCCCATTTTCATTTCTACTCCTTAATTGATGTTAATCACAGTGATGCTGACAATCTAAGTTGTACACACTATACAAGAAACAGCTAGGAGAATCGTTTCAAACTGAACAGCCAAAGCAAGAGCCAGAGCAGACACAGATACTTAAATTGTAAATCACTTTTGTAATCAATCCATATGCTGAATTAACAGAAAACTTATTTAAATATTTTTGTTTTGTTTTGAGGCAAGGTCTTAGTTTTCTGCCCAGGCTGGAGGCAGTGGCATCACCATGGCTCATTACACCCCAAACTCCAGGGCTCAAAGGATCTTCTGCCTCAATATAACAAGTAGCTGGGGCTACAGGTGCACACCACCATGCCTGCTAATTTAATTACTTATAACATTGTAGAGACAGGCCTCCTTATGTTGCCCAGGCTGGCCTCAAACTTCTGGCCTCAAGTAATGCTCCCACTTCGGTTTCCCAAAGGGCTGGGATTACAGGAATGAGCTGTCACACAGGAATACACTATAGTATTGATCTCTTTTTACTTATGTTTTTATGTTATTTTTCCCTTTACGTACCTTTGCATTGCTATGAAAGAAACTACTAATCTAGCAGGCATTGTGGTGGGTGCCTGTAGTCCCAGCTACTCAGGAGGCTGAGTCAAGAGAATAGCCTAAGCCCAAGAGCTGGAGGTTGCTGTGAGCTGTGATGCCACAGCACTCTACCAAGGGTGATAAAGTGAGACTGTATCTCTAAGAAAAAAATAAAAAAGAAAGAAAGAAAGAAAGAAAGAAAGAAACTACTAATCTAAAAAAAATGATAATGATTTTGTCTACACTGACACTGAAGTTGATTTCTACGGACAGCTCTCTAATTCTCCTTTACATGATGCAATGCAGGGTGGTGGTGAACACAAGAACAGGAGACAAATAAACTTTAGGGGCTAAAGAGTTTACTCTCTACCAGTGTTTGGTCGTACCAGGCAAGTGAGAGAAAACTGGAGCCCGAAGAAAGCAGCTCTCCTATATGTATTTATCAAAATACCCGCCTATGTTTAGAACCATGGGAAGAAGTTAATAAAATATCTACAAGCAGAAGCCCACATCGTGCAATCTGTTCCCACACCATTTTCAACACTTTGAAACTCATCCACCAAGGACATAACATATGCAGCCCAGAATCTCAGGACTGTTGATTGTAAAGGACTGTTCCTTGCATAGTAACAAAAGTTGGCAAAACAAACAACTCGCCTTTATCTAAAATCTCAGTATTTTCTATATCCTTAATTTTTTCGTTTGATTTGCTTAGGGCATTGTTTTAGAATGTTATTAATCTTAACGACTGGAGGTTTTTGGTCCCTTACACTTTGCACATGAAGTCAGTTCCCCTCATATCTCAACCTAATTCTGGTCCTGCTGTCTGTGACTCTATCCTGATTTTCTATTTCAAGATTCACAGTACGGTCCTGGAGTGACTAATGGACAATCTCTATAATCAAGACCCCTAAGGATGCATTGTGCTATGTCTATTGGAGAATTGCGGGAAAAAGAGAGTCCTAATAAACAAATACCCGAACTAAGGGTTTTCTTAGAAAATGCAATAGGAGTCCTTTGTGAGATGTGTAGTTTGTGAATAGTCCCTCCCATTCTGTATGTTGTCCATTAACTCCACTGGTTATTGCCTTTGCTGTGCAGAAACCTGTTAATTTAATTAAGTTCTATTTATTTATTTTTGCAGTTGCCGAATTTGCCTTTGGGATCTTAGTTAACAATTCTTTGCCTGAACTGATGTCTAGAAGAGTTTTCCTACAATGCCTTCTCAAATTTTTATGGTTTAATGCCTTACATTTCATTAAGCCTTTTATCCATTTTAAATTAATTTTTGTATATGGCAAGATTAGGGGCCCTGTTTCTTTCTTCTGCATGTGGCTGCCCAATTTTCTGAGCACCATTTACTGAACATGGGTCCCTTCCCACAGTGTATGTTGGTGTCTACTTTGTCAAAGATCAGTTGGTGATATGGCAGTGCAGTTTTATTTCTAGCTTCTTTATTTTTCCGACTGGCTTGTGTCTTCAGTTTTATAGTATTTTGGTTACTATAGCTTTTCATACAACTAGAAGACATGTAATGCTAATATGCAAAATCTACAAAGAACTCAAAAAAATCAGCAAGAAAAATGAACAGTAATATTAAAAAGTGATAAAAGACATAAACAGAAGTTATTTCAAAGAAGATAAGCACATGACAAGCAAACATGTATAAAAATTCTCAACATCATTAGTTATCAGGGAAATGAAATTCCAAAACACAATAAGGTCCCACCTTACCCTTATCAGAAGAGGCATTACTAAAAAATAAAAATGGAAGAAAAAGTATCCAGTGTACTCAGCCCTACTATGAAACTAATTTATAGCTTTCATATGAAAGCTATAACCCAATTATAGCTCAAGAATATGGGGAAAGGAGAGAGGGAGGGGAGGGGAGACCGCAAGTTGGGTGGAGGGAGGGTAATTGGTGGGACCACACCTACGGTGCATCTTACAAGGGTACATGTGAAGCTTACTAAATGTAGAATATAAATGTCTTAACACAATAACTAAGAAAATGCCATGAAGGTTATGTTAACCAGTTTGATGAAAATATTTCAAATGGTATATAAAACCAGCACATTGTACCCCATGACTGCATTAATGTACACAGCTATGATTTAATTTAAAAAAAAGGAGAGAGAAAACAACAACAACAGTTTACTTTAGCATAATTCACAATTGCAAAGATTTGGAATCAGCATAAGTGCCATTTTATTCGTGAGCGGATAAAGAAAATGTGAGCTACACACACACATACTCAGCCACAGAAATGAATAAAACAATGCCTTTGCAGCAACTTGGATGGAACTGGAGACCATTGCCCTAGGTTAATATGTCAGGGTGGAAAGCAAACACAACATCATCACTAATAAGTGGGAGCTAAACAACGGGCCTACACTTGCACAAGAAATGTGGAGACATTGGAAACCAAGAAAGGAGAGGCTGACTGAGGAATAAAAATTTACCTGTTGGGTACAGTGAACCCTGTTCTGGTGAGGAGAACATGAAGAGCCCTGCACAAGCATTCTAATATGTGTCCATGTAACAAAAATATTTGTATATTCTTAATATTTTTAAATAGAAAACAAAAGGGAGATGGAAGAGGAGGGAGGATAATTGTTTTTCCTGTTTTCATGAGAAATGATGCAGGTGATGGATCCTCTTTTGTGAGAAGCTAAAGCATCTTCTGGAAGTAAAAGAGATTTGGCTACTGCAAAGTGAGGATCTAAGACTTGTATGTGAACTATCGCATCCCAATACCCAAATATGGGTTGTTTTCTTCCAAGTCATTGTCATCTTTATTTACTAATTGCAACGATACCTCCATCAGCATTTTGAAATTCACTCCTGTGACTTTCTCTCAGAGCTAGCTCTGAATCTTCCTACTTTAGAGGCAAGTATATCTGGTCTTAAAATACTATTGCCAATTTAAGTGCCTAACACTTACAGGAGATGAACTGGGATTATTACTCAGAAACAAGTCTACTTGCTAAGAATGGCCATATGCCAGGATTAATTGAATTTCAATAATTTGGGCGAGCTTCAAAGGATATTGCAAAAGAAGAAATTAGAAAAGACCTGAATATATTTGTCATTTGGAATAAGTGAATGAGAGCCAGGTTTTCAGAAACTAGTTCACACTTCTCTACAAATGCCATACTAAGTTTGCCAAAAACAAAGTTGAATTATTTTATCTTCATTAACTTACATAGCTAATGGCCTCTAACAGGGTACAGAGTGACAATAATCCTGGTTTTCATAGTGGGATCATAAAATAAACAAAAATATATGTATATACATATATGTGTGTGTGTGAATATATATTCACATATCGTCAATATTAATTCTCAAACATTCCCTCCTAGTTCCTTCACATCAGCCTAACAGTGAAGCTACATCTTCCATCATTAGAACAGACTAGAGTTTAAGTTGAACACCAGGCAAAGGAGTTGGGTGGTATCTAAGGACCACATTATTAAAAATATCTGTCTTTTAAATACAATCAGGCATTGAGTTATGAGGAGGATGCTGTCGGAGAAACACGTTCTTGTGCAATTTTGTCAGTGTCTGAACATCATGGAATCTACTTACATAAACCTACCATAGATGGAGAAACCTACGACATACACAGGCTACATGGTATAGCCTATTTATAGCTCCCAGGCTACCAACCTATCCTGCTCTGGACTGAATACCATAGGCAACTGGAAAACAGTGGTATTTTTGTTATTGAGACACACCTAAACATAGAGCAGATACAGAAGTAAAAATAAGACATACAATATTAAGAAATGGTACACTTGTATAGAGTACTTACCATGAGTAGCACTTTAGGAACTAGCAAGAGTTCAAGGTGAGGCAGTGAGTGAGTGGTGATTGCCTGTGAAGTCCTGGCACATAGAAATACCGTGTACTACTGTAGACTTCAGAAACACTGTCCATGTAGGATATACTATATTTATTAAACATAATTTTCTTTCTTCGATAATAAAAATCTCAGCCGACTGTAACTTTTTATTTTGTAACTTTTATTTTTCACTTTTTGGCTTTTTTCTAATAAATTGCAGACACAAACACATTGCACAGCTACGTGAAATCATGTTCTTGCTTTATAGGTGTATTCCTCAAGTTTTTATCTATTTTTAAAATTTTCCATTTTTTTACCTTTTTAAAGTTTTTAATTAGAAGTAAGAGACACACACACACCCCCACGTTACATGGAGTCAGGATCACCAGTATCATTGCCTTCCATCTCTACATGGTGTCCCACTAGAAGGAATTCAGGGGCAATAACCCTTGTGAGCTGTCGTCTCCTGTGATAACAATGCCCTCTTCTGGATACCTCCCGCAGGACCCACCCGAGAGAGTTTTACAGTCAGTTCATTTCTTTTTCTTTAAGTAAAAAGATAACACTCCAAAATAACTAAAATGTATGGCATCAAAAATATATAAATCAGTAACATAGTGGTTTATAATAATTGTCAAGTATTATGTGCTTTCTTAATTTTTTAATTCATAAATTTTATTTTATTTTTTATTTCAGAATATTAGAGGACACACTTTTTATTTACAGACTTTGTTTCTGTGTAGGTTGAGTCAAAGTTAAACACACAGGGGTGCCTTTTACCCAGATAGTGTGCACTGTACCCAATAGCTGTGAATTTACTCATCCTGTCCTCTCCACTTTTCCCAGCTTGATTTTCACTGAGATTTATGTCCACACATGCTCTTGGTTGTTGGCCAATTAGTAACAATTCAATATTGAGTACATGTGTTTATTTCTCCATTCTTGTGATATTTTCACTTAGAAGAATGGTCTCCAGTTCCATCCAGGTTGGAAAGATACTAGATCACTATCTTTGTATGGCTGAGCAGTGCTCTGTGGTTCGCATACGCCACATTTTATTCATCCATTCACGCACTGGGCACTTGGGTTGTTTCCACATCTTTGGGATAGTGAATTGTGCTGCTATAAACATTTGACTCTAAATGTCCTTTTTATAAAATGATCTTTTTTCTGTATGTGCTATGCTTTGTAAGACTGGTTTGTTTAGACCAGCATAACCACAAAATGTGAGTAATACTTTGGTTGTGCTCTGACCTTATGATGGGTCTGACGTCAGCAGGCAAGAGGAATGTTTCCGCTCCGGTATAATCGTCTGGGGTCTCTGATGCATGTGAGCTCTGTCACTGACCACAGATCGTCATGTGATGCATGACTGTCCTAGAAACCCTCTCAGTGTAGTGATGGAACATAAGTGGAGTCTACCTGAGAACCAAGGCCAAGTAATGCAAAACCAACTCCATTTATTTGTTTCATGCTAATTCTGAACCATTTGCTGACTGAGTCAGATGTTGAATGACATAGACTCCACCATGTGAAAAGGTGTTTTGCTGTACATACTCTATGTATGTTTATGCATGTGGGGGGTGAGGGGGGTTATGTATAATTTTAATGTCACAAATAAAATGCAACTATAATGCAACTTCATTGCATTCAGCTGAACATTTATAAAATTGTAATGTAATTATAATAAAATTTATTCTTTTGCTATAGAAATGTTCCTTTTATGCATGTATGAACTGGATTTTTTTTATGTGTGCCTAACAGAAGAATAAGGTTAAACATAAGTTATCATTTGTGTGTTAGAAAACCTAGATCAACACCCTTGACCTACTATATTTTATCTGACTGATTCATTAATTATATAACTTTCTAAGTTTTTGCTTGCCTGTCAGAAAAATAAAGATTTAACAGGATTAAAATCAAATGAAATTATTATTCACACACACCTACATAGACACAGACACAGGTTGAGCACCCTAGATCTAAAAATCTGAAATGCCCCCAAATCTGAAACTCTTTGAACACAGATATCATGCTCAAAAGAAATATCCACTAGAGCATTTCAGATTTCAGAGTTTGGATTTGGAATGTTCAACCAGGAAATATTCTAACATTCAAAAGAGTTTGAAATCAGATACATTTCTGTTTCTAAACATTTCAGAGAAGGAATAACGAATATGTGTGTGTGTAATAGCATCATGCTGTTTTTATTTAAAATAAATACAAATTCAATATACTAATTTGATTTTTACAGACTTATTAAAAGTTCCCTGTAGGGCAGCGCCTATGGTTCAGTGAGTAGGGTGCTGGCCCCATATACTGAAGGTAGCGGGTTCAAACCCGGCCCCGGCCAGAACTGCAACATAAAGTAGCTGGGTGTTGTGGAAGGTGCCTGTAGTCCCAGCTACTCAGGTGGCTGAGGCAAGAGAATCTCCTAAGCCCAGGAGTTGGAGGTTGCTGTGATCTGTGACACCACAGCAATCTACTGAGTGCAACAAAGTGAGACTCTGTCTCTAAACAAAAAAAAAAAAAAGAAAAAGAAAAGAAAGTTCCCTGTAAGTAATTCATTGTGGTGTAATAAAGGCACATATTTCTCTAATTTTATCTAAAAAAATAATTGAATATATGAAATCTACCTTCATTGTGGGTAGCATACAATCCCATGTGCATTAACATTAAATCACAATAGGAACTCAGGAAACCTGGCAGGCACTTCTCTTTTACCAAAGTAATTTTTCATGTATTTTTGTTAATTTATCTTTCCATACATTTTCTTGCCATACATTTTTGGTGTAATAATCTATGAAGTTAGGTCTAGAACTAAGGACCTGTCTATGCTATATTGGCAATCATGAGTTGTTTTAATGATAAGCAAAGATAAGTGCTTTCCAAAGCTTAGATCTGACGATTTCAGCAATGTGGCAGCAGCATTTACCAGTTATATCTAACGGTAAAAATTATCACATAATCACTCAAGGTTCAGAAACACTGTCAGTGTGTTAGTCAGTAAGGCAGGACTGGCCTGGCGTGGTGGCTCACACCTGTAATCCTAGCAGTCTGAGAGGCTGAGGTGGGAAGAATGCTTGGTCAGTAGTTCCAGACCAGCCTGAGCATAGGCACGATACTGTCTCTACTAAAAATACAAAAATTAGTGGTGCATTGTGGTGGGCTCCTGCAGTCCCACTTACCCAGAAGGCTGAGACAAGGGGATGGCTTGAGCCCAGGAGTTTGTGAACTATCATGATGCCATGGCACTCTACCCAGTGAGATAGAGTGAGACTCTGTCTCAAAAAAATAAAAATAAAAAATCAGGTTGGAGGTTGGTGCTGTCCAAGGAGAAGGGGAAGGTGCTGATGGTGGAGTTTCTACCTTCAGTTACTTTTAGCATATCTGTTTTCAAAGGGGCCCTTCCTGACCCGTGGGGTCCTCTATCTTCTAATGGCTATAAAAGCCTTACTCCAAATACCTAGAATATCTTCTTTGTTCTGACCTCCTGAATTTACCTCCAGTAGTCAAATGGGTACCTGAGGCCTTGATCTCTGGGACAGGAAATTGGTTGAAGCTAAGCTATTCAGGGTCCTTACTTTGGAATTGAGAATTAGAAATAAAGGATTCTAGTCTTAGCTGGGGTTGCTTTCTTGAACCGGAGCTGTGTACAAACCCATTTGTACCTGCCTGAATTCCAGGAAATCCATCTATGTCCTGTGGTCTACTGAATTCTCTGGCTTCATATAGCTCACATTGGTGTTCACTACTTGCAACACAAATTTTCTGATTTATGGAAACAACTACCTTGGGATTGACAGTTCTCATCAAATGAGTGGATGTGTCCAAAGAGAGAAGATGTTTAAGAAAATGGTTAAAACCCTATGGCTGTTCATATGGTGACTGTCACCATATCCAGGTGTGTCTGGGATTAAGGGGCACATTCCAGTCCCAAACGGCGCTAGGGAACAAAGCCAGCCTCCATCTAGCAATGAGTTACAAATATCAGGGCACGAAGTTTCATAAGGCTGGAGGATTTTTGTAAGACCTAAGATTAGAAGTCTGTTTATATACATTTCCTGAACTTTTTTAGGCCCTTAAGAGAATGTCTAATAAAAATCAAAATAATCCTTTGCTCCATAAACAGAGCTGGAAGAATGTCTTTTATTAAATTCCAGTCCTAAGTGAGCTGAGGGAAAAAAAAAAAACAAAACACAAAAACTTCAGATCAAAATCAAAAGCTGAATAGGTTTCATAAGGAAAAGGATATACAATAAAAAGATTTGTAATTCAGCATTTCATCAATTAGGAAGCTAAAAAAACAATGAGGGGCATTCCTGACATAACCTCATGTACATCTGGTCTCTAATAAACAGACTGACAGCAACGTTATGATATCTTGAGGAATGCCTACCAAAAATGCAAAGTGAAAATAAAGTTTGAGTCCTTAACCTGAGCAGCTAAATCTAGAGAGGAAAGTAGATACCTTCTGGGAAATGCTTCACTTTTGAAGGGAGGAAAACTTAGGAGTTTTTAATGCACAGGTTGATTAGAAAGGTAAGAACATGCACATGTGTGTCTAAAGCACAGAGAGCAGGGAGTTTGTAAGAAAATTATTTTCAAGCGGGTCAGAGCCATAGTCACAGGAGAGCTGGTCACCTGGAGGCCTCAGAGATTCCTTCTGGCTGTTGATTAGAAACAAGGAATCAGTTGCCACAGAGGCGTTTTCATCTCGGCAGTGGAATAATCAAGGCGGGAGGGAACAATGTGGCTTCACGAAAATGATCTTGGAGGATGGAGAGGGAATTTCAAATAAGAACAGGTCAAAAGGAAGTGGGGCCCAAACAGGAGACACAGATGGACAAAGCTCAAACAGTTTGAGCAAAAAAAAAAAATGTGTGTGTGTATATATATATATGTATATAATATATATACAAACACACAATAATAATTAAAATACTAAATCATAACCCAAAGTATAAAGTATATCTATGACTCATTCAGATATCAATAAATAATATAATAAATGTGTACATAAATAAATAAATAGGAAAGGCCAATTTCCCAAGCAGGTGAACCCCCAATAATTTATGTAGATGGTTCTTCCTCAAAAGAATGGAGAACAGATGCCCATTCCCTAAGTGTGAAACGTGCACAGTGGTTTTCTTTTAAGAAGTACAATACGGAAAGGAACAAAACCTGTAACTTTATAGTAGGGAAAACTGACTGACACTACCCCAGCCCCGTGATTAAAGGCAGGGACAGCACTGGAGCCCTGCTGATGGGACATACCCCTGCTAGGGAGGATGTGATGAGAATGACACTTCACCTCTGCCATCTTCTTTCCAAAGCCCATAACTCCTGTGCAAACATTAGAAATACAGGAGGTAAATCCCAGTAAATGGAGATTCTACAAAACACTGGGCCAGACTTCCTAAAAATTTCACGATCATTAAAAACAAGGAATATCTTAGATATTTTCATTTCCAAAAGGAGCCTAAGAAGACACTGTGATTAAATAAAGTGTGGTGTCCTGGAACAACCACAAAAGATATTAGGTAAAATTTGTGTAAATCTGAATAAAGTATGGATTTTAGTCAATAGCACTTTGTGATGGTTAAGTTCAGATGTCCATTCATCTGAATTAAAGGATACTTGGATAGCAGCTAAAGCTTTATTTCTGGGTGCACCTGTCGGGATGTTTCCAGAGGAGACTGGCATGTGAACTGGGGGATTAAGAGGGAAGAACCAGCCTCAAGCTCGAAGGAAACCACCCAATTGTCTGAGGAGCCTGTAATATCAAGAGGTAGAAGAAATGTGATTTCATTCTCTGTTTAAGGAGGATGGAATGCCCCTCTCCTGCCCTTAGGGACCAGATCTCCAAGTTCTGATTAAACATATTTAGTGATATATCTATATAGGCAGTTTTAGCAATGTTAAAAATATGGTTTCATTTATCATACTAGGCATGATACTAATGCAAGACGTTAATAACCAGGTCCTAGGAATGGGGCGCGTAGGACCTCTCCACTGGGAGCCCGGGATGGGGTGCATAGGACCTCTCCACTGGCAGGTGGGATGGGGTGCGTAGGACCTCTCTACAGGGAGCATCCGACCTTTTCATTTCTCTGCACCACACTGGAAGAGTTATCTTGGTTCACACATTAAATACACAAACACTAACAAAAGCTGGAGTTGATGAGCAAAAAAAAAAAAAAAAGTTCTATGCATAATTTTCATGATTATCTGCCACAACAGATAAGCAAAAAAATCCTCACATAATCCTCACGCAGCCCATGGGCCATAAGTCTGGGACATGTTGAGACACCATATACTCACCCCTGCTTCCCAATGTGTCTGTAAAGCTAGAAATATTCTAAAATTTAAAAAGTTTATTTTTTAAAAAGTTGTATAACTTTTTCCCCTCCTTGAAAGCAAGAACACTTTTTTTTTTTAAAGAGACAGAGTCTCACTTTGTTACCCTTGGTAGGGTGCCATGGCGTCACAGCTCACAGCAACCTCCAGCTCTTGGGTTTAGGTGATTCTCTTGCCTCAGTCTCCTGAGTAGCTGGGACTACAGGTGCCCGCCATAAGGCTCAGCTATTTTTTGTTGCAGTTTGGCCGAGGTCCAGTTTGAACCTGTCACCCTCGGTACAGGGGGTTGGTGCCCTACTCTCTGAGCCACAGGCGCTGTCCAAAAGCAAGAACACGTCTATGTCTAGCCTAACAGCCCTTTATAGCTACTTCAAGCAGAGTGTCCAGGACGTATTGGCATCTGGACAAAGTGTTTAAAACAATGAATGAACGTGGAAAAGTATGTGCTAAGGAACAAGGTAACAATTGAAACCTTGGAGTTTGAGAATAAGATTTATGAATGAGTGAGTCATTTACCACAGACTGGACACTGTATACAGAAATTTATTTTTTAGTTCTGGGAAGTCCCACATCAAGGTCTGTACAGACAGTGAGATCCTTTTGGCTGTGTCCTCCCAAGACAGAAAGCAGAAGGACAAGAGTGTGACCTGCCTTTTATAATTGACATGAATCCATTTATGAGGCTGGAGCCCTTATGACCTAAGCCCTCCCATTAGGCCTCACCTCCCAACACTGTTGCACTGGGGATTAGGTTTTCAACCCATTCTTTTTGGGGGCCCCACTCACACCATAGCCCTCTTCTAATACCACACTAACCTCAAGGGACTCTTTGCTTCCCGGCTGGGTTTTGTTTTTGTGGTTGTTGATTTAACGATTTTAAAACGTCTTGCATTTTTGCCTTTCTCCTCCATCTCCTATCACCACTGCAAATGCACACACACACACTAACACACACAAACACATTAACACACACTAACACACAAACATACACACTATCACACACAAATACACACAACACACACTAACACTCAGAAATACACACTAACACACACAAACACACACTAACACACTACCACACACAAACATACACTAACATACACTAACACACTATCACACACACTAACACACACACAAAGACACACACATTCACATCCTTAATGACTACTAAGTCTGCGGGAGCAGGAATTACACCTTGTATCCTCTGCACCTAACACCCTGTCTGGGGTATGGTGAGACTCCACATACACTTGTTTTATGAATTAACCAACAAGAAAGTACATTAATTAAATAGAAATAGACAGCTTTAAATAACTGTGGAACCTAAGAGGCAAATGAGTCATCATCTTTCTATGCCTCCCCCCCCCCCCCGTGTCATTGTCCCATCAGCCCTGGTTTCCTTACCTCTTGCTCTGCTATTTATCATAGTCTCAGATCTTCATTCCCTTCATCCGTTCAGGCTGCTCAGAGATGTAATGTGCTTTGTGACTTTCTCTTTGCAGTATCTCTCTCCATATAGAACGTGCAATCAGAAGGTGAGTTGCTTAATGGAGGAAAGCAGGCACGATAATTATTTGCGTGCACTGGGAATCCACAAATACGCAGAAAGACATAAAACAGTAACGTTCCTTACTGACCTTGCAACCCACTTTACACTTACTTCATTCTAAAGGACTCCCTAAGACACCAGAACCGTGATTTTCAGCTCCACGTGGGCACACTGCATGCACGACATGAAATATCTCACTTGGTTCTGTGTCTGCATCCAAAAATATCTCCCAAGGTTATTTGTGGCTGCTGCTATCTCTCACAAAATTAGCCGAACGGGTAGAGATAAGAACATTTTAGTGTTTGACATGAGTCTTGGCCATCCGTGGGTGTCCATGCCCACGAGGGAAGAAGGGGAGAGGAGCAAACCCAAATGGATGCTTCCCTGACGTGGAGGGCGGAAGCCAAGTCTGAGTAGAAATGTTTGCTGTCAATCTCCAGAGCAGTGGGAGCTCACCATGGGGTTGTACAGAAATTTAACTGGTGCTTGTTGTATTGATG
This sequence comes from Galagoides demidoff, assembly GCA_963574575.1. Lineage (NCBI taxonomy): Eukaryota > Metazoa > Chordata > Mammalia > Primates > Galagidae > Galagoides > Galagoides demidoff. The sequence goes on from CAUYQV010148675.1 coordinate 21,850, forward strand.
ACTGCTTGCAAAATCTCCAGAACAAAACAAAACAACAACAAAAACAGCTTTCACTCCTGTATATCTAAGTAAGTATTAATGTGTTTTCTTTTTCATTTAAAATTCAGAAATCTCCCTTTGCAGGATGTCGTTAGTTCCGTAAACAGATTTGGGGAACAACTTTGCAGAAGCAGCTGCCTTGCAAAGGCGACATAATTTAATTTGATCTTATCCTGATCCTGTGTAGTCTAAGACCCCTCCAACAAACTCTGATTGCCTTTGTTATTTAAAAGACTTCATTTACTCTTAGGTATAATCTCATAGAACATTTTTTAAAAGTCTCTAAAGTCAGATATATTTAGTTTACTTAAAACTCAGGGCTTCCTAAAAAAAAAAAAAAATGGAGCAACCAGTGGTTTTACCTGAACGAGCAGCTCAAACAAGTGACCATGGAACATTTTGAGAAGACTTCTTCCCTTCTGTTATCTATAAATACCCACTCTGCGACGGAGAGTAAAAGGAAAACAACTTAATTTAATTTGGGAATTTAAATTAAACACCTCCATTTGCATGCATAATTTATTAGTCTAAAGAGCTAAAAGATTAAGGAACACGAAGATATGTTAATACAATAAGCTTACAATTTCATCTTAGTAAAATAATTCTTAAATCCCTAATTCATGCCAATCTGGTAGTTCTTGATGAATTTCTACTTATGGCAAAATTATCCACAATGGGCACTTATAAAATTGCCCTCAGAGGGCAGGCTACATGTTCATTTTTGAGGGTAACAAGACATCTAACCCAATGATGGCATCAAGTCTATTAAATAAATGTCCACAGAGGGTTTCTAGGCTGGGTGCCCTCCTAGGACAGGGAAAAAAAATACAGTCTGTTATGTGTCAGAGATAAAACTAGTGAGGCAAATATATGTATTCTAACAATCCCTAAAATACAGTGTACAATTTAATATACGATTTTAACTTGCACACCCATTTTATGGACACCCTGTATATTAGTGTATTGATGTGTATTCAAATGTATACTTGCATATTTAAATACCCATAGTCAGATCTATGTGCCTATCTATCTGTGTATATAAAACATAGACCATACCATTGAATTTGGATGAGGGAACAATAATTCTGCACCATCCACAATGGCTTCGTGAAGGTGCTCTTGGACTAGACCATGACAAGAAAGAAATGTTCTAAAAACAGTGCTGTGAAATACATTATCTTTATTCCCAGAGGATGTTCTGAGAGGACGTGGTTTCTCCAAATCACTTCTGTCTCCCCTTCAGATATACAGGAAAGCTGCAGCCACGTAGCAAAGGGGAGATACCTCCAGAGTGTGGCATCAGCCATAATTTACTCAGGTTCCACTTGGTTGGTATGATCGGATTGGCTTTTTGTCTTGAATGCACACAGTTATTTGAAAACTTACTTACACCAAGAATGGAGTTACTCAAAGACACACTCAAAGATACTATGAGAAATACTGCCTTGTGAAAACGCATTTGGTTTTCACATTGAACAAAATTGCTAAAAGAATGAATCAATAAGATGATCTGATTATGTCTAAAGGGTGACAGAACAGGCTACCCCCAATAAATGCCATTTTGGCATGAAGATTATTTTGAGCTAAATGCTCTTGAAAAAACAAACAAACAACAATAGAAAAAAAAAAAAAACAGAAGGCAAAAGAGGCACCTGGATGCTCCATTTTTCACCCTGAAAGTAGGTGATAAATCCCTTGTATAGAAGATGCCTTCCCTATACCACAGGACAGGAATGTTTTCATCATCAAGGACGTGAAGTTGAGACTGAGAGAATTCTGTGCTCGTAGAGCTTGTTAAAATCATCATTCCACTTCTCTAGCCTCTCCATGTAGTTGACTTGCTTTTCTATAATCACTTCTTTTTCTTTAACACAGGATGAAAACACATTTGCATGTGGCCACTTCTTTGTGTCTTCATCTACTTCTGGGCGTTCTCATGTTACATAACATTCCTATTAAATGAACTTTCGTAACTTTCTTCTGTTTATCTGATTTGCTCAATTTCATTGTCAGACCCCGTTGAAATCCTTAAGAGGGCAGACATAAAATCATGTTTTCCCTCCAAATCCTTCCAAAAACATGTTGCTAAAATATTTGCATTACCTAGTAAGTCTGGAGTTAAAATGTAAAAAAAAATATGGTGAACATTATTAAAGATTGTGCTTTACTCTTAACTCCATGCTAAGTGTCTCGGATTAACCATGTTATAAAGGAATTAAGCAGACAATCTTGGGCGAATCAAGTTGATTCCCATGGGTTGCTATTGAAAAGAGTAAAATGCTGCTTTTGTAAACTAAGTATGAGTAAGATATGATAATGCAGACAGTCTGGGTTGGAGAATGAGCCAACAGAAATAAGAAAAATCATGAAAAATACTAACGGAAATTAATGGTTGAAGAGCAAAGATAATACAAAGGATAAAACCTATTATTTAATGATCACTCGCCTGATAGGAAATAACCTCTGTACATTCTGAACAAGCCTTACATCACTCACAAAGAGGACACAAACATTTCATGGGTAAGAAAAGTGAGTTCCTAACAGGCTAAATGGTTGTCTGGGTCTCCCCTGCCCATGGGTTGAAAAGCTGGTCTTCACAGCCCTGTGTCCTCAGCACGCGTAGTGTAGAGGCGGTATCACTGTGGCCATGGTTTCATTCACAGTTTAACTTCTGCATAAAAAGCTAACGATTGTAAATGGTACCAAAGCAATTTTTAATTGTTTGATTATAATGAAAAATATATAGAAAACCCTGTGATTTTGGATATACTAAAGGCATTCTGAAAGACATAAGGTCTACAATGTCCGATTTGATAATGAAAGATCCTTTCTCCTACTTTTATTCCCAAGTTTTGGAGTCAGATGTATATGTCATGACAGTAAAGTGAGGGTCAGATATATTCCAGTGGTGTGGCAGGGCACCATTCATTTCCTCTCATAAACACACACACACACACACACACACACACACACACATGCTTTTAGTTCTTTATATTGAATTTGTAAAGGAAGTGAAAAAATTAGGCCATAATTCAGAGCACAAGTATTAACCTAGAATTTTTTTTTGCATTTTCCATCATGATGGAGTCCTACATCACACTTAAGCTGTGGTTTAACTTCATTACATTCATATACTTCATTAGCTTACAGAAATTTAGGAGGAAATGCCCTGTGCATATATTGTATGAAAGGATCCCAATTTCCTCAGCTGAAAATCTATTCATAAGAATTTTCTGCCTCCACATTTAATAAAGAAGAAATCAGATTACTTTATTTTCTAAGGGGAAAAATTTTTAGATGATATATTTGGATATCTAATTAATATGCTATGCACCTTGCCTAATTAAACATAGACTCATTCAAATAACAGGACGTCTAATGCATCTATTTATAAATAACGCAACTGAAATGCATGGAAACAAGAAGCACAGTTATTGAACACTACTCATGCATTAACTTTCAAATCCCTCCAGCCCCTGCCCTTGCACAGAAATTCCTGGTGTAAAACAAGTCCTGTCCCTATCAGCCTTTTAAAAGTCTCCAATGGTGGCACAACATAAAGGCAAAGCAACTAAACCTAAGAATTTGGTGTTTTGTTTTTTTTTTTTTGCCCCCGAGTGTTGTGACCACAACCCAGAATGAATTAGTCATGCTAAGATCAGAGGATGTTTTTCTCTTAAAAGAGTTGAAGGGTCTTATGAATGCAAAATGAACCCAAAGAGACTGCCTAGTCTCTGGTTGCTTACATGTCTTTAATCATAGAAAGAGCCTCTATCTTAGAAGACAAAAACTATTTGTGTAAAAACCCCCAAACCAACCTTGGATGAGGATCTCAAGCATGCTATAATGTTTTTAAATAGTTGAATGAATGGGATAAGATAATGGAATTTTGACCGGAATACGGAAGTACTCAAACTTAGTTTAAGAGTCTTGACAAGAATTTTCCTAGAGACTACATCAAAATCTATTAAAATATAGTCTACTATAGTCATCTTTATAAACCCTCAAGTGTGACTCATGTTTATCCCTTTAGTCTTTGAATATTAAGAGCTATGAATTTAGAGCCAATCAAGAAAGAGGAAAAGTGTTGTGCTTAACTGCAAAATTTTTGCATGCCTGCCTATGGAAATGGTATATGTATTGCACAGAAATCTGGTCGACTCCAGTAGGCCAAAAACTATGCTCACAGAATCTCCAGCATTATTTAAGCCTCCTTGAAAGGATGTGGTTTCTTTAAGCTGTGTACTTCCTTTACCTGGGACAACCTTGAAAGTCAGCTTCTCTCTGTCCTCTGAAGTACCACTAGAATAGTCAAGATGGAGAGATGTTTCCGATTTATTGGAAACATTTTTTGAAGGAGATATGCATTCAGAGCTTTGGAAAAATCTATCTTTAGCTTCAGAAAAGCTGTGTGGAAATAGGGGTCCAGGCTTCTGTGTCTGAAGGGCTGGAACAAATGTGACTCCACTCATAAGAGAGGTGATACAGATTTCAGAGGCCAAAGTAATGGGTTTAAAATTGTAATTTACTGTTGATGAACTTGAACAACATGCTGAACATTTCTGTGTCTTAATTTCTTCAACTGGAAAGTGAGATAATGACAATTTCTTCATAATGTTTTTTTTAAATTAAATAAGTTAATATTCATAGGGTTCTTGGAATAGTTTCAGACAAGTAGAAAGTTATACATATGTATCTGTATACATATTTGTGTGTATAAATTAATTTATGCTTAGTTGAAAACTATATATCATTGAATTATGGAGAAACTAGAAGTAATCAACTCATCATATATCTGAACTTCACCTTTCTCTTGTTGTAAGCACACCTACATGCTGAATTAATTTAAACATGAAGAAAAAAGGACCTGAAGAAGAAAATTCTGTGTTAATTCAAAGAGTACAGAACAACAGAAGAGCCATATGAAAATTATAGTAGAAATAACACTTAAAACTTTCTCTCATAGATCATCTATTGTGCTTGCAGTAAATGACATTTCTCACCAAACATCTTTCCCTGAAAGAGCATCTCGAGGGTTATGATCGCTTCTCTTGCATCAATAGAGTTCTGTTTTAGCCAGTGCAGATCAGACTTCTCATTCTGTTTCTTAGTTATCATGGAAGATTCGTTACCTCCAAATGGAGGAAGTCTTTCCAGATGTGTTATCCTTACTGACCACTCTTATGACACAGGAGCAGCTAAGCAAAATTCACACAAAATTTTAAGAAGGAGCCCACCAGTCATTTTTGAGATTTTTGGCAGAAATATAAAGAATAAAAAGCTACCTCTGCTTTCCCCCCAGTTTAGAGATGTAGGTGAAATTACTTCTTAACCTGAATTCTCTAAAAGATATAAAAGAAGAGGAGACCGAAAAGAGATGGAGCTGCAGGGTTGCTGTGGTTTGATTAGGATTTGTTCTTCTCAAAATTCATGTTGAGGTAAGGGTCTTGAGAGGTGGTAAGACCTTAAGAGGCAGTTGGGTCATGAGGGACCTGCCCTTATGAAGAGCTTAATGCAGTGATGAGCAGTGAGGGTGAGTTCTCACTCTTGCAAGACTAGCCTTTTTGAGAACAGGTTGATAGAAAGTGAGGTCGTGCCTCGTGATTCGTGTCTCTGGCCCGCACTGTCTCACATGCATTGTCATCCACCTTTGCACATGCTCCTGCAGTGCAGTGCGTGTGACGTGCCATGATGCAGCATGGGGACCTTGCCAGGTGCAGTCCTGAATTTGAACTCCCCTCCCTGAAGAACTGTGATTGAAAGAGACCTCTTTTCTTTACAACAGTCTCAAATGTTTTCTTAGGGCAGCCAAAAAAACCAACTAAGGTAGTAGTCTTTTTACCTGTGAGCAATGCCAGCTTTTTTTCTCCTTCAACAACTTGTTATGATTTCAAATTATTTTTAAAAAATAACATCATTTATGGAATCTGTTTAAGGATTTCATTACTTGATCACATCTATACCATTTTCTTAATAGAATACTTTTTCTAAAAAAGTGAGTACGTAGCTAAGAGGATGACAAGTAAACAAAAATATCCTTTTGACTTTAAATGTCATCATGTTTATTGTCTAAATGGTTTTGACTGCTATCCTTCGATTCACTTTTATTTACCCCACATGGACTCCTCTTCACTTAAAAATACCTAGTGTCTATGTCAGAAAAGAAAAGACAGTCAAATGGGAAAGCAAGCATTATTTCTTCTCATTATAACTTGTTTTAAAGCTTCTTTAAAGCTTCCATTGACTCACAGACTTTGAATATACAAAGAAGAATGTGGCTTTTTAAACCCTTTAAGACCAATTGAAAATGTCCTTGATTGATTATTCTTCATAAGTGCAATTTAAATTATTTGTTCTAGTACTTTCTATCACATTTAATCTTGATGCAAAAAGTAAAAATAACAGGAAATGTTACCTACACAAAGTTAAGACCAGTAAGTGTAGATTTTTAAATTCAAGCATCATTTGTTATAATTGATGCATTTTAATCTCAATGGAAATATATAATTTCCCCTTAAAATAAAAGAATTTTTCAAAATCGTGTATAGAAAACACAACAATCTGAAAGTCTAAATTTTCACACATACTCACAATCTTTAAATGTTTTTGCTTTTTCTCAATTACTATGACTAGAAAATTCGAAAGATTAAAGTAAAAGCAAATACTATTGAAAAGTGGTTGTGTTTCTTTTCAATCTAAGCAAAGAAAAGAGAGGAAGAAATGGAAGGAAATAAGGGAAGGAGAGAGGAGAGAACAGAGGATAGAAAAAAAGAAGGATGGAAGGACAGACAGATAAAAGTAGTGACAAAAGGAAAGGGGGACAGAGAAATAGGAGAAGAAAGGACAAAAAGAAAAAGGATGAAAGAAAGATGTAAGATTTTGTAGATGTGGTGGTGGGGAGGCTGAGAATGGGGGCAGGGAGAGAGAGAGAGAGAGGGAGAGTACTATTTTTTTTTTCTAATCATTTATTTTATATATGTACATGAAATTGATTCTGGTTCAGAACTCGAATAACCTTCCATTCTTTTTTGCTCTGACGTGTAAATCTGGATTAGCGGAAAAATCTTTACCTTTATACATGAAAATATTCTACATGAATGCATAATGTATAAAATACGAGATATTTATTTCCCATCACTCAGCACTGTGACCTAAAATTTGACTATATTTAAAGCAAATAGATGTAACTCTAGAGGATTAATTCTCAACCAGGGCAATTTTGTTCTTCCTCTACCCTCCCCAACATCTCGTTTCCCCAACTCTCACTCTTCAGGGATATTTGGCAATGTCTCATATTGTCTATTGTAGTGACAGGGAGGAGGCACTACCAGCATCTAGTGGGTGAGACCAGGGGTGCTAGTGAATACCTGTCAATGCTCAGGACAATCCCTCAGAGTGCAGAATTATCCAGAGCAAAATGTTATTAGTAATGGTGTCCCTGTTGAATAATTCAGCTGTTGAAAGAACTTCTTAACCTACCCTACAGAGTGTATGAAGTTGAAGGAAAGCCCAGTCAGTGATGCTGATTTGAACATCCGTATCAGAAGGTGATGGGATGGTGGGGAAGGCAAAGAGCATGGATCTTGAAGTTACTCAGGTATGGTTTGGGACGCCCAGTCTGTCACTGAATAGCCGAGCAAATTATTTGTTTTGAGTAAGACTCGGTTTCCTCATTTACAAATGGGGAAAACAAAAGTTAATTCCTACATTTGTTCCAGCGGTGCCCAAACCCAGGCTGCATGAGGATTACCTGAAGGCTTTTTTGTTTATTTGTGGTGTCCGATATCAGATAAAGTATGCACAAACCCTTTTTTTGCTCATTAGCTTTTGTTAGTCTTTGTTTACTTAACATGTGATCTCAGACAACTCTTCTTCCAACAAGGTGCGGAGAAGATAAAAGGTTGGACACCCTTGGCAGAGCCTGAAGCATAAATAATTGATAGATAATTATGGCTCCTATTACTTTTGTTTTTGCCAACATTTTGAATGCATAAAATTATACTTTTATTGTGAGGTGGATTAGTTGGTACAAAAATACAGTTAAACAGAAATAATAAGTTCTAGTGTGTGATAGCACAATAAGGTGATCATAGTCATCATTAATCTTTTGCATATTTCAAAATAGCCAGAAGAGAAGATTTGGAATGTCCCAAATACAAAGAAATGATGAATGTTTCAGGTGATAGATGTCCTAGTACCACTGCACATTGTATGCAGGTATCAAAGTACTACATGTCTCCATAAATATGTACAATTATTTTGTTCCTTTTTAAAACAAATTCAGAAATTTCCAGACTATTCCACCAATTTCCCTCCCATGCTCACAAGTTAACTTAAATTTGAATCACTTATGGTTTATGAAAAGGAAATCTGAATATTTTTATTTTTTATCAGAACCATTGCTCCTGCTATGACCTCCTCCTTTTCTAATTCTTCACTTAATCATAGACTTTCATTTCACTATTATACCAAGACAAATTCTTCTCTATTACACACCTTTTAGTCATGTCCCAGGCTTCAAAAAAGTATTACATCTAAGCATGCAGGTGGCTATTTACATTGAGTTGAATGAATAGCAATATTAATGCCATTTCATGTGTATAGAAATTGAGATACTGCATAAATACAGTAAAAAGAGGAGGCAGAGACCATACACATGCTTCATATTAATTTCTTATTATATATAAAACTTAAGACATATTAGCAATGATTCTAAAACATTTAAAATGGAAAATGTGGGTATGTATTAATTTGCATTATCCTCCAAGCAACACTCTGAATAGGTATTACTCCTTGTATATTACACATTCTGAAACAACACAAAGCTCTGTCAAAGACCATCATAAATAGTAGTCTCAGAGAATGGCATTATGATCTACTTTTTTTGGCTTTTTGTATTACTATACATTCTAGTACCTTTTCATCAACAGTGAATAAAAACTGTTATTAATCAGCAATCAGTCACTCAACATTAGTGCATTAAGGAATGTTGAGGCTGTTGAAATGTACTGAATGATTTGGCAGAAAATGTCCTCCATTGCTTCCAAGAATCATTCCACAGCTACATGTAATGTCACTCTTGAAATCCCTTAGTATCCGAACATAGTTTTTCTTATTAATTAGAGATCGCAAAAACAAACACAAGGTATTGAAGTAAGGATTTTATCAGTCACAGTCTTGGGTGGAAATAGTAACATTTGGGTAATAAGAAAACTAAGAAAGATACTGAGAAACCTTTAAATTTGCTATATATGTTCATTTCTACCTTCATCCCTATCTCCATTTATATCTACCTAATGGGATCTACGGGACAGGGTGGTAATGCAAGATGCAAATATTGCACTAAGGAAGGTGAAAGAGAAAAATGATCCTCTGAGGTATATACTCTTGATTTTAAAAGCTCCAGATTTAAAAAAGAAAATGGACCAATGTCTTTTCTCATCAATAAATTAAGTCATTCTTCTGCTATGAAGAAAAGTGGAATATGAGGAAAGAGGTCGGGGAGTGCTTTGTAAAATTCTCTGGTAGGAAATGGTAAATGAAGAGGTGATATTTCATTCTTAAGTCAGAGTTTCAAGGAATAGAAGGATCATTTTGAGCCGGAATAATCAGAATAGGTGCTCAGGAATCTAACACTGATCTGTAGACCTTGGTCCATGGGCAGAGTTTAGACAGGTTTTAGGAAAGCACAAAATAGCTACATATGGCTAGTGGCTGCCATATTGTATAAAGCACATCTAAGAAGAGCAACTATTGTCTACAGCAGGACGTGTGGAAGCAGAGGCCAAAAAGAGCCAAGTCCCTGGACAGAGATCAAGAAGTCTGTGGCATGAGCAGATTGTTAAGGACTAAATGTTCATTTCCCCCTGAAACTTGTATGTTAAAATCCTAATCCCCCAAATGAAGATGTTAGGGGTGGAGCCTGTGGGCTGAGATGAGGGCATGAATGTGAACCACCAGAAATGGGATTAACACTTTTATAAACGAGCAGAGAGCTCCCTCAGACTCCTTCAGTCTTGTGAGGATGCAAGGAGAAATCAGAAGTCTGTAACCTAAAGACTTCTAACCCAATTGGTTATTTCCATGCACAATTAGAGAGAACTGAGCAGCAGTATTCCATTTGTATGGAGATGTTGCTTGTTGAAATATGCTTTCTGATTTGAATCTTAGCTTAGAAATTTGATGTGCCTTACAGAATTACAGGTAAGACTACATGTTGGTTAACAGTGAATCAAATTAAAGCTAAGAAAAAAAATAAGTATGGTGTTAATGGGAACATCTAGACATTCCCAGATAGAAGTTGACCATTGTGTGAACAAAATAAATATGTTCCATTGTATTCCTCCATGCTGGATGGAGATTTAGCATCCATGCGAGAGATTCATGCTGTTCTCCAGGAATTCTTCCTTATAGTGCAAAAGAGTTATAAGCAGTGCAGAGATCCAGTGCCTATTTTTTACTGAATCTGATGAAAAAAGGTAATGCAAATGCTGTGTCCAAGATAACTTCTAGTATTCAGCTTCAACCCACTAGCCTGATTAGTGCATATTTGCAATGCAAATTGAAGTTAACTCTGTATATGTTCTTCTGTTTAAATTTCTCCCTGCCCTCACTGAAGAGTAAAAGTATAAATTGCTGCCTTCATTTCTATTGAAGCATCAAAGCAATGTAAGATTCTTTGTCAGTGATGAGCTTGATTACAAGTGAATGAAGATTATTTTTCCTCCTATGACTCAGTCATTCTAATAGTCTGACTTACATTTATCGTCAAGTGGGAGTGTTTCTCTGATGACTTAGAGCCTTTAAACCTGAGGATAATAAGATGCTGCCTGAGAAGCACATCTAAATCCTAAGCACAGAGAAAAATCAAATCACCTATAATACTATTTGTTTTCATCTAACAAAAGATTAGGAAAAATAGAAAAAAAATGAGTCTGGTATATCCTACTCAATTTAAGGAAAGAGGTCAGGAGGTGGTATATAAAACATCTCTGTATACACCCCAGTAATTGACAAATTGACATACCAGGAGCACAGTTCAATTGTTATGGAAAAAAAAATGGTTCACCAGAGCCTGAATTTCCTTAGATAAGAACTAAATTGCTCATTTTATTAGCCTTTTTTGGCAATAGTATCCAAAGCTTTGAAGCAAGTTTTCCTATATGTAGTACTTTTCAATTGCTCTTTATGAATTCTTAACTGAGAATGGACTGATGGTATCCATCAATTCAACTAAGAAGGTATTTTTTCATTTCTTCAATTATATTAGGTTATTTTAGACAATGAAAATGTTGTTTTTTAGTCTAGGCAGAGATGTTTATACCATATTTTCAATTACTTCACTTTCAGAGGTTTAAGAAAATCAGCTAGCCCTGATAACAACAAAGTCAAAATCTCTAATCATTTCCAGATTGAGGTCTCAGAGATAGTTATATCAGAGAATCCAAATGGAAAAAGCCAGTTTATAGACTAAAGTACCCATCCATATTTTCTATGTAGATCAAATCCTACATCATAGGTTCATTGTCGTTGTTGATTTTTTGTATTTTTTATGTTACTTTCTTTAAAAGAAAAACTTCACATTTAATTTACCAACTTTAATGTATTTATATTTACTCTTATATGAAGATTAGTTCCTTTCTACTATTTTAAATTCTCTGAAGTTATTTAGCATATCATATTCACTTTGCTGGGATACAAAACAGCTATAGTTACATGTCACAAGAAAAATGCTTTTATCATAAGGACATTTACACTAGAGTGTTTATTGCAGCTCAATTTATAATCACCAAATTGTGGAAACAACCTAAATGCCCACCAATCCAGGAATGGATCAATAAGCTGTGGTATATGTTTACCATGGAATACTGTGGTGACTTTATGTCTTTTGCATTAACCTGGAAGCGGAACACATTCTTCTTAGTAAAGCATCATAAGAATGGAGGAGCAGGAAACCAATGTACTCAATTCTAATACAAAGGGAGTAGATGTTCTAATATGAGGGGTGTAGAGGAATAAAGGATTGGGGAGGGGGAGAAGGTCACAGCATATGACACACCTCTTTGGGGGTGGGACACAATTATAAGAGGGTCTTTACCAAACAACTACAATCAGTGTAACCTAATTCTTTGTACCCTCAATCCCAAACAATAATAAAAAGAAAAAGAATTCAAAGCCAAAAAAAGAAAGTGATAAGCTAACTTTTTTTAATGTTATAATTTTCTTTGGGAGCATTATAAAATGAAAAATATCAAATTATTTAAAATTAATTTTTAATACTTTTAAGTTTATTCACACCACTACATATAATTTTAGAACATTTTCAAAAGGTTCCCTTTTTTATGCTGTTAATGAAAATATACTAATTGTGTACAATTTGAAAACCCTCGAGGAGAATTAAATAAAAAGTGACCTGGCTATAAGGATCCTATTACATTCACCACAAAATTTCCCTTCTTTAATTTTGTACATACATATAATGCTCTAATTATGTAACTTTGTACTATTTTTCATTTAGCACTATATAACAAGCACTTATCCATGGAATTTAAATGGAAGTATATTTAAAGAATTTGATTCAATTGAAAAATAGAAAACTCTCCCACCTCTAAACCGAACTGGGCACTTCCAAAATTAGACAATCTTATTTTATTTTTTGGTATGTGAATGAAGATGATTTCTGCATGAAGATATGAGCTCTTTTCCAGAAGCCTGAGAACTTTATGCACATTCACTTATATCTTTTACAGAGCCCATTTTGTGATTAGAAATGGGACTTTCCATAGCTAGTCAATGGAAACAGGTCAATGCGAAGAAATGACCTGATAACTGGGATAATCATATAGTTTAATTTTTAAGTATAAATAATAATACATTTGTTGGACAAAGTCACATACCAGCCTATAGTCCTAGGAAAAGAAGGAAAAGGCATAAGGGTACTGAAATGATAGACTCTTTAATTCCTATCAGTTGAAGCCATTTTTCATAGATGCCAGGGTCAGTCAAACTAAAATCACCTGGGCAAATTCAGCCCCACTACAAATTATTTTGTTTGTTACCTCATCTAGGAATGATATCTTTATATTTATTGTTTTTTTATTTTTTATATTTCTTTAAATTTCAGATTAAATATGAAGGTACACAGGTTTAGGCTGCATTGTTTTCATTTCTAAAGTAAAGTTCAAGTTGTAGCCGGACATTTGCACTAGAATGTTCATTGCAGCTCAACTCACAATCACCAAGCTGTGGATATCTATACATTTAAATAAATGAAAATATCTCAATTTGTTCTCTCTTGTCATAAAAATACTTACACACATTCTTTTTTTTTAACATAATATTCTTGATTTTGCTCTTTGAATTACAAAGCCTAAAATATTTATAATCTGGCCCTGCAGAGAAAAAGTTCATTGACCTCTGTGCATATTGACTTCTTCTCCAGTCCTTCACATTGTTTGAAAACTTTGTTGGTTGCTACTTAACCAACTCACTACTGAGTAAAATATGGACTATTGTAAGGGAAAAAATCCATTTGCACTTCAGCATATATAATTTTTCAGACAAAAAAATGATAAAAATTGACTCATAAAGCAGACTTTTATTATCACTGGAAGTACGCTAAAAGATTACTTTGATCATCACAATAATATAGCTCAAAACTTAAAAAATCCTTTAGAATACCCACACCCCTAAAAGTCTGCATTCTCTGTGTGGTCCTCCAATTCTAGTTGTGCTGTTCTAGTATATTCCAGCTATGCTTATATTCTGGAAGAGCGGTAGAATAATTGTTTCCTTCTTAAAAGCAGGTGTACAGACTAAGTAAATGATGTAGTCAACTATTTACTTTCTTTCCTGTTAGTATTTTTTGCCCTCATTTCATTTACATCAATGTATTATAAAAATGGCTTAACTATGTGGTCAAATTTTTATAACAATCCATAAAATTGCAATAAAAACGTTCTGTATAATATTACATAAATCACACAGAAAAAACTGACATGATGCTCAGAGGTCTGGGATATTGTCATGCAGTTTCAGTTAAATTGCCAACATAAAACCGCTTGTTTTTATCTCTTTCTTCTGTTTGCGTATTCAGGTGTTGTTTTAAGGAACTTTTTTTGTTTTTAATTAGGCATGTTAACTAACATTTTTATTGTTCAAACCCCATTCTAATCTCTAAGATTATATCTGGCATTACTTTGTTGATTTCATGCATTTTTCTTATGACTTTTCTGGTATTGGATCATTCGAATCATGGTAATATAATGGAAAAAAAATAAAACTGAGCATCAAGATGACCTGTAAATTTTGTTTAGCATCCTCTGATAGTTTAGGGGGTAAGTTTACATTTGTATACTACCAAGCATCTTCTATATCTTCTCCTGAGAGTTTCAATAAATAAACAAAATTATTTCGGTGTGGGTCACACATCTTGAATTCAACCAATGAATAAAATTTACATTTAATAGAAACACAAGAAGAATAAATAAAGTTAGGGTTAAAAGAAAGTATAAATTTTGAGCTTTCCATATTTTACATTCATATCCTTTCCTTACTCCCTGCAGCTTAGAAAATTTATGCTATCTTGGTTAATCACATTCCTCCATTCAGTTTATAAACAAGTACTGGAGAAGAGGATAAAGATAGGAGAAAATAAACAATCATAAGTTCAGTTCCTATTCACTCTCTCCTTCCTAAGAGCTTAAGTATTTGATATTATAAATTTCCATTAAATAAAGCTGATTGGGTTGCAAATCTTCTAGCCCTTGATTAGCTCCCTGGCTTCCACTCTGCCTCCTGGGAAAATCTTGATTTCTCTTGAAAGGAGAAAAAACAAAACAAAACAAACAACTACAAAAAAAAAAAAACACACACACACACAGAGCAAATAACTTTTCCAAAAAAGACTTTAGGATGGGGACGTGAAAAGGTTAAAAGTACAAGGACAAAGAAACAAGACAAAAACTCAATAGACAATTTCTCTCTGAAATCAGCCTATTTAAAGTAAAGTCAATTTGGGAATTCTACAATTATCTGATCAATTTCAATAGTGCAATGTGTTGTGGTAATTCAAGCCTCCAAAGTTAGACGAGTTATTTATCCAGCCCAAGGCTCACCAAAAACTCATTGCCTGATAGACTAGGCCTGGGGTGGGTATTTCTTCTGCAGGAAGAAATTAACATTTTCAAGATTTATAATTCGCTGGCTGAAGTTCTATGAAAGTTACAATTACTGCCAGGGTACATAATGCAAAGTCGAATGGTGATAATTACAAGCCAGTCTGCATAATTAGTTTCCCTCTCCCCAAGTTTCCACTTTACCAAATGACTATTTTATTTACATAAATGCAGAAAGTTGCTTTTTCTTGTCATTACGGTGAATCCTACAGAATGTTGTGATCAGTACCCTAGCCGGTAGAGAGGAGAGTGTTAATGTTGGTTAAGCTTTGTGTTCAAATTTTTACTAATCTGCACATTATTTAATAAGATGAGATAAAATCCACCTTCCTACACAGCTTATCTAAGTTTATATTGCAGGTATTATGGAAATTTTAAGATGAATCTTATAATATAAACACTTTGTATACCATACTGTGTACTGTAACTGCAAACAGGTCATTGTGCTAAGTCAAACTTACGCGTTACCTGAGGGAATTCTTCCAATGAACCACAGACGTTAGAATTATCAAGCCTAAACCCTGAAATCAATGCTGCGCCACTTTTGTTAGCCTGCTTCATGTCCATTCTCTTTAATCTAAAATATATCACCATATATTTGCAAGTTTGAGAGCTTTTCTTATTTTATGTTGAAATATTTCAACTTAATAATCCAATTTCAGGGTAAAGAGAAATATATTTCTCAAAAATCTAAATCAAAAATTTGGAGGAAGAATGCATGAAATTATTTCATTTTTTTGTACTAATGTATAGTTCTCACCATCAGAAAACCAGAAAGCAAAAAATAGGTCATCACTTCTTTACCCTTTACAACTGGAAGTAAACTTTCTCGCCTCCTAATGCTGAGATTAATAAACATTTGAATACAGAGCTCTACCAGTATTAATATTTCTCTCTCATTGGTTGAGTTACCAATCAGAAGAAAGGCTATAAGTCAAAATCAACTTTCAAAGGTACCTTTGAATCAAGGAGTACATTATCTTATAAAAAACAAAGTATGTTGAATTTTCACACAAGGAGAAAAAAATGCCAAGGTAAGGATATCTAGAATGTCAATTTTTCATGTAGGTAGGTTTTAACATTACTCTTGGGAGACGGGACAAAAATTCCAAGCCAATATATTAATTTAGAAAGTATTTTTTTTCACTTTTAAGTTTCTAAGTTGGAATAATGGTGATGATTGAGGAATTAGAGAAAAGAACATATTTGGGTGAATAGATACCAATTTAATAAACAAAGAAGATAATCATTAATAGTTGGGGTACAATCTTACAACAAACAGCAAATGGAATAGTTAAAAAAAAGAAAACAAATAAGTGATTGAAAAAATACAAGAAATAGAGAAAGTTCAGCTGAAGAAAAAGATTAATTTATCAATGTAAAAATTCTATTTTGTGTTTTCAGTTATTTTCTGTACACGTCACATGACTTTTTTGTATCTTTTTCTACTTGTCATTAACTCGTATTAAAAACAAACATTTCCTATACAAAGATACATTTTTGCTTAGAATCAATTTTATCCTATATTTAAAATTTCCATAGCTATCCACCCAAATAATAAATATTCATATTAATGAATTTTTCTACTTTACACTTTAAGATTTTGAAGCTAGCTAAGAAAATGATTTGGGAATTAGTTGAATGAAGCTGAAGAATCCAAATTCTGTTCCAGGTCAAAGCACAGTAATGTGACAGTTATGCATGGGGCCCCAAAATCAACAACTGCTGTTTCATTATCTTAAATTTAGCAGAAATCAAAGCATCTTAAATCAAACTGGTACAAGCACCCACTCACTCCGCATCCAATCAGAAGTGAATTACCTGTCAACAGAAAAGCACACTTACAAGTGTGAAACCATTTGACCATGTTATATTTTAATTTGCAGAGACAAAAATGACAAGCAATTTATTTACATAAAACTGTACAAAAGCAAATTAAATTATGTAAAGTATTTCATAAATAGTCGGACGAGTGTTTAATACATTTCGTCATGTTAAGCATAGTTGCGTGCATAGTGACTCATAATAAACGATGATTAATTGTTCTCTGCTTCACTATCAACATCCAAGTAGCAGAACAATAATCAATGATTAACATTACAAACAGATCGTACCACACTGAATGCAAGTGCTTTAAAATGTAGGAAAAGTTGTCTGAAAGCAAACCCTAGGTAGCTGAAAAAAATGATGCTTTCTTTCAAATGTGATATATATCTGCCTAGATCACAACTACCAAGCTTTACTGCATTCATGACCATCTTTCCCCCTTTTCTTGAAGATACATTTATTTATTTATCACTGATACAATATACTTGCAATGATTGCGGTCTTCAGATTTCTCGTACGTATTTTAGGATGGCTATTTGCTTCTCGGCAGTTTCCTCCGGACTGTTTTATTTTATTTTCCTCTGAGATAGCTTCCTAGGGTTCCTTTCAGCCACGCACCCTCAGTACCATCGTAGTAGTTCCTCCTCCCATAAAAATAATGCCTCCCTTATTTGCTGAAACTCAGGCAGCAGGCCAGTCGGAAACTATACAAAAATGACGTCTGCAGATTCAGAAAGAGCAGTAGATTTCAGACCAAAGCTACAGACGTTTTAATACATATAAATGTATGTAGTTATTCATTAATTTATAAATGTGTCCTAATGTATAATGCATGCAAAGTTCGCTTGAGATTCTTGTGTGCAGAAAATAAGTATGATTTATTTACTACATAACCAAAGTGAAAATGGCAGCTAAGAAAAAAAAAAGAACAAAAATAAAAATTCAGAATCAGTATTTTACCTTGCATAATGGACTGATTTCACACCGATAATCTTTGTGTTAGTTTTACAGTAAACTGGTTTACCTTTCTGGCCAGATTTCAGCAGCCCCTATTAATGATTTGATTTTGATTTATGAATGAACAATATTTAAGACTGGTCCATTATCTGAGTTTGTCAGAAGGCAAATTTTTAATATATTATTTATTAATTTTCAGAAAATAAACATGGATAAATATATAGGATCAAAAAAGTTGGGAATAGCCCATTTCCCCTCATTGTCCAAACCCCAACAACCGTATTTTTTTTACCATAACAACAGGTATAAAAGGCACAGTTGCTTATTTTGCATTCACTCATTTTTTATTTTTTTTTTTTGTTTCTTTTTATTGATTTTTTTCAAAAGCACTCTATCTATGGAGTGGCACCAGATTTAACCTATTCAAAATAAAAGTCATACAAACACAAAATAGATTTCTGTGTCATGCCAGCTCATTATAGAATAAACATGTTATGGTAGCTAGTTCTACTAGAATTACTGTGAATACTTACAGTACACTGAATTGTATTCTTTCACACCCATTTTAGTTCTAAAGAGAGGTTCACGAGTTAAATGACGATGGCATGGCTGTCTTGAATGTTGTGCAAACGTCACTGGGAAATGTGGATCCAATTAATCTGAAGGTCCGATATGACCCGTATTAGCTTTATCGAGAAGAGAAGGGTTTAAAATAGAGTGGGATGGGCTACCAGTGGTTTCAAATGTCTCAGGAAAGAAAAAACGGCATCAAAAAAAGTTCGTGGAACATCTGTGTTATGCAATTGAGTATTTCCTTTGTAACGTGCAAGAAAAAATATGTATACATTTCATAAGTATCTTTAGAAGTATTTTGTCTTAATAGGTACTTACAGATTATACAAGGCAGACCTGCTTTAGTGCAGTTTCCTAACAAAGTACTAGAATTGCATCTTTCCATAGTGTAAATAATAATCAAACAGAACCTGTTCAATTATTGGTATTTTAGTCCAATGTTTTTGTTTCAATTCCATATCTCTTTTCATCCTACCTATTATACATAAACTAACATCAAAATGAAAATGCCATTTAAGAAAGAGCATAAGGAAATGACCCCCCAAATGTACCCCACCGTACAGAGAAGTGATCTTCAAAGGTATTTTGGGGATGTAGAGTGAATCATCAACCTATCTTCCAGGCTGCATCACTTTGTAGTTTAAGAAGTTCTGCAAAGCATGAAACTACCCAAAGCTACACTGTTTCTCCGGTTTGCTAGAGAGCCATCAAGGCCAGGTTTCAAACATTCAGTGATGAGAAGGTGAGCTCTTTACCGGCTACTCCCTAATCTGCCTGTGGATTGTCACTTTTATCTGAATGTCCCAGCTCAGTGTTTCAGTTGTATTAAATTATCCTGTGGAGAGCGAGTGGCTCAAAATCTGCATGTTCTGTTTCTTTTTTTTGCACCAAAAAAAAAAATGCCATTATTTTCCAATTTTGAGATGTATAGACTGTGATAAATGTCACTGCCTGGGATGCGTTCCTTTCATGTTCCATCTGGATTTGTTTAAGACATGTTCACATCACATTAATGACTAAGTCAATTGGGTGTCACCTTGTTTCAATGGTTGGGTTCTGAAATCCTTGTATATTGCACACAATTTAAAATTAATGCACTTGAGTTACATGGAAGCTTGCAGTGAACAAGGAAAATAAGCAATTGTCATTTGAAGTGTGAAAAGGAAGGCCAGCAAGCATAGCCTGTAACGTGATAATAGTGAACTTAACTAGACTGTGTGCCAATACCTCTTTTTTTTCCTACTGTACTTCCCATAAATAAAATCTTTAAAAGTGTAATCTTCCCTGACAAGTTTATCTGAAACTAAATTTGAACCTCAGTCCATGGCCTATTCACAGAATAATACCCCAAATATGTCTCATTACGTTGTTCATTTTCTAAACTTTCAAATAAGATTCATTATAAAAAGGAAGTATGTTTTCTGGGTCTAGAAACCAGACGAGATAAAGTAGTTGGTGATTGTTTCTGTGCGTGCCTGGGTTCGGCTGCTTTTTCTGTTTAATGACTTTCCACATCAAGACCAAGTCAATTTCGTGAGTTCCCTGATCTGTCGTATGATCTTTGGCCTTTTAATGACACAACTGTTCAAGTCAGTCGAGAATAACATGTTCATGTTCTGAAAAAAAATACATAATTTTTACAAGTCATAATTGGTGTAGTTGATTACACACAACCCAGATCATGTGTTTACTGAGAATATTCGGGGAATGTATGAAAGTGAAGTTGATGTTCTTGACCTGAAAACAACGCTATGCCAGCCTGGGACTTGCCATCTCTCACTGAATATTGTTTTGCTCTTAGTTTTTGTTGGAATATTAAAGCTATGATCTTCCTTAAATACTTTTTCCTAGAATCCCCCTTTATAAAGGGGGTACCTTTAGAAGGACTCTACCATTTTGAATGGATTGCCTTTGATGGTGTTAGACCACGTTCTGGTGGTGTATCTGAAATACATTTCCCCTGCCCTGCTTTTATTGACCAGCCAGATGACACTCGAACAAAATCAAAGTGACTAAACTCATGCTGCAGCTCAGGGGTGAAGCGTGTGTTGGGTTCTGCTCATTGAGTTTGTTACCATGAAAGAAACTTGCAAACATCTTTTTTTTTCTTTTTTTTTGTTTTTTGGAGAGGGGTGGGGAGGAGAGAGCGAGTGTTGGGAATCGGTGAGGGGTTCCACATGCAGTGACAAGGATGTTTTCCACATTGTACATTATGATCAGGCTGACGGGATCATAGAGGCCTGATCTGGAGGCAGAAGTGGCAGGCAAAACTTTGTCTCTTTGGTAGCCCCCCTCTTTGTGATTAAACGGTTTTGCTTGGTAAGGTTTTTGTTTGTTTGTTTGTTTGTTTTTGCCCCTTATTCTCCTTCTCATACATGAAAGGACGTTGCTGTTGCTCCCGGACGGCCTACAGGTAAACTTCTCTTCTAGTGAGCGTGTTGACAGGAGATGGCTTGTACTCCCCTGTCTTTGTCAGGGGAATATCCTCGGGATTGGCTTCCTCATTTTTGCTGAAACTAGCTGCACTGAAGGTCTCATAGGACGAGGTCAACTTTTTGTTGAGGAGGTTTCTGTTGCGGTCGCCCATGATGGCCGCCTCACCATTGGCCAGCTTCTCCTGGCTTCCTCGTTCATCGACAGGCATGAAAGTGGAGAGTTTGGGCTGGCTCTTCTTCCTCTCTGGAGAAGTGCGCACGGGCATCCAGCAGGCGTCCGAGTGGCCGTACTCGTCACACTCGCGAGTGCACTTCCCGGTCAGGGCTACATCTGGAAGAGGTCTTGAATCTGAAACCCAAGGAGAAGCAGCCATTAGTGTGGGGCCTTCCTGCACAGGCTCTCCTGATCTGTGTGAAACTGGGGGGGGACATGAGAAAAAGGTACCATGCGTATCTCTTACCATCTGACCTCCCATTTCCCAGCACCCTGAAGTTTATTATCCCAGTTATTTCATATTCATCAAAGATAAGATTTTGCAAAAAGTTCCCAATAGTATGGAGAGATAAATGGACAAAAAGGATAAATACAAGTGTACAGAAAACACAGATATATGTATACACATTTATTACAAGACGGGGCCGTGAAGACACAGATATGTGTATATGCATTTATTATAGGACAGGGCCGTGAAGACACAGATATATGTATATGCATTTATTATAGGACAGGGCCGTGAAGACACAGATATATGTATAGGCATTTATTGTAGGACAGGGCCATGAAGACACAGATATATGTATATGCATTTATTATAGGACAGGGCCATGAAGACACAGATATGTGTATACTCATTTATTAAAGGACAGAGCCATGAAGACACAGATATATGTATACGCATTTATTATAGGACAGGGCCGTGAAGACACAGATATGTATATATGCATTTATTACAGGACAGGGCTGTGAAGACACAGATATATGTATACGCATTTATTACAGAACAGGACCATGGACACATAGGTATATTGTACACATTTATTATAAGACAGGGCCCTGAAAACACAGATATGTGTATACACATTTATTATGGGACAGGGCCATGAAGACAAAGATATGTGTATACACATTTATTATAGGACAGGGCCGTGAAGACACAGATATATGTATATGCATTTATTACAGGACAGGGCCGTGCAGATTATTCTGAAGTAGAAGTGCTGAGTACATAGGTATATTTGGATGGGTATAAATGACTTCCACATCTTTAACAAAAATTATTAAATCCAAATAGATAATTTTCTGGATCTATAAATTGTCCCAGAAGTGATATGCTTTTGCCAACTGGATTTCTTCCTGTTTATACATTATTCATGGCATGCAAATAGGTAATGCATTATATTTAAAATCTATTGTAAGACAACAGGGTGACACAGAAGTAGAATGTAAATGGACAGCAGACTATGTAGAAGGTAAAAATGCAAGGTACAGATAAGTAATAGGTACAGCACACTAGTAATACCACCACCTGCCCACCCAGCCCACGTCCCTCTCCCTCCCCCATGTCAATGGTCTAGTATGTGCTGTATGGTAACTCCCTGAGTGTTGGAGTTGCCAGTGTATTTTCTGAATGGAAATATTTCCTGAAATATCTGAAATGTGTTGGGCAAATATAGTCAAGTTCCTAAACTTTTGATAAAATAGCATGTATTCCTAATTAATGATGTTGCCCAGAAAAGTGGAAAATGTCTGATTTCTACACATAGAAGATTAAACCATATCCAGATAGCTCTTGGGGATCAAGAGTTAAGACGGCAGTTAAGAATTACCTTTATGCATCATTAAAATCATTATGTGTCTCTCTTTGAAGAATGGTTGTGTATTTTCTTAATATTAAAGGATTTTTTTTTAGACTTTTTGTTAGAGAGAGAGAGAACTGCCCTACCTTACCAGATTCTAAGGGAATAATCTGGACGGTTTTATTTAATATATGTTATTGTTTACTACCAAACAAAAGGACGTATTATAACTGCACTTCAATTTATATCATATTTACCATTTTTATAACAAGACTTATGATTTAAGGACTGACAAATTTTGACCTCTGCCAATGAATTCACAGCAGCGGAGTCCACTGGATTTGCATATGCATAATGCTGGGCAGATTTGGTTTAAAATAGAAGAGGGGGTTAAATTATTCCCAATGTATTTATAGCCCCTGCTTCTCCCTCCACACACCAACTCCTGTACTCAAATTTGTATAGTATATTTTAGAGGTTTTTTTTCTGCCGAAATTCCTAAATTAAGGCTGTCCAATAATGCTCTTCATTTTTCCCTGCAGTGATGACTAACTAAAATATTGGCATTTATTAACCCATAGACTTTTGAACCATGGTGGCTTGTGATTTTTATGCACTATACTGGGAGTTCATGAGGAAATGTCAGTGTTCTTTACAGGAAATTACAGTACCTTATTCTTTGCCCAGGGTAAAATGCAGAAGGAATTATTTATTGCATTCTTACAAGCTGCTATTTGACTTCTTGGTGGGAGGATACTCTTAATTTTACTGTCAAAAGAAAAAGCACTTTCCCATTTTTTTTAATGCTAAATCCCTCTGTGTTCCTTAAATGTATATCTTAGATGCATTAAAAAATCAAACTATTAACACATTTTATGAATGATCTTTGTAATCCAGTTGGTTTAAATAAACAAACCACAAGACTTTTGAGACTATTTTCGATCTCGGAATACCTTGAAACAGATGTAAATACTTCGAATAGAAAATAAACCTTATCAAATGCAAAGTGTAAGTTCAAATCTACTTTTTACTCTAAATATGGACTTTTCTTTATCACTTCAACAAATACAAACTTTTATTCTTTTTCTTATAATAGTGTCTATCAAGGACATGAATATAATCAGGAATTGAGCTTCTGAAATGGAAAAAAAAAATCTTTTTGAATGTGGTTTTCACGTTCTGCAGAAATGACCTCGAATCATCTCCCATCATCTTGGGGTTATTTATGCCTCACACAATGTGTCCATTTACTTACACAGTAATTTACACAGGTGGCTGCCTTTCAGGGATTAATGTGTGTTTATAATTTGAAATTCATTGCACTCCTTTTCCTTTTGTTTGAAGTGCACTTAAAAATAGCCTGCGAAGCTTTGTGGATGCTCTAATAATTTTTCTACCTTTCGTTTAACTTGTGTGCCTAACCTATCCTCCGAGCACAAGAGAATATATTAATTTAGATTGACTGGATTTGCCCTCAACTATAAGTGAGAGTACTCTTCAGGTCTTTCCCCCAGTCTTTAGTTTACAGTCTGGAGTATTTTCCACTAACATTGATTTCCTCTATCGCTTTTAATGAAACACAGCTTGTCTTGCGTGCCATCATCCACATGTAAGCTGCCACATCTTTATCCAAGAAGCATGACTTTTAATAAGGATCTCCTGTCATTTCCAAAGTAAAACACTTGATTGGGGACCACAGTGGAAGTTGTCAAGACTAATTGGCTGAGACATGTTGCAATGCTTGTCATCAAATTTAGAAAAATAATCAAGAAAGGCTAAATGAGATTCATCACAAGCTATTAAAACTTCCAATTTGGATGACTAAGTGAATCTTGAAAAGAAGTGTCAATGTTTAACCAATGCAATTTGTACTATGATGGAATTTGTTAAGGGAAAGCAGGACTAGAGTAACACTTTTCGGTGTTTATATATTTTCTAATGAAATTATGCAGGCACATATTATAAATTTTTTAAAACACAAAATGTATAGAAGGTCTGAAAGAACCATGAAATGTAATACGTTCTTTCTTCCGTAAAACATATACAGAGGTTGTAAACTTCATGTGCAACTCAAAAACCTGAAACTATTTTAAATTGCACCTGAACTATATACACACCTGTACTTTAAAAATGTCCTAAATTTTTGTAGGATTATAGAGATAGAATTTCAGAATATTTCAGATTCCTATGAGAGTACAAATTTTTGGGTCACGTTGCTTTCAATTCTAAGGAAAAGTTCAAGTTGTGGTTGAGCCCTTCACGCGGGGAGGGTGCTGAGCCCCCTCACACAGCTCAGCTGTGCGCGTGAGGTGAGATACAGCCCGTTGCCCCCTCCCTCCCCTTCCCTCCTCCCTCCTTTCCACTCTCCCTTGCTACACTATCTTTATATTTCATCATCCATGTGGATGTGCGGTGATTTATATATTGGTTTCATATTTGCATTAAGTTCGCTGGATTTATTTTTTTCCATTCTTGGGATACTTTACTAAGAAGAGTGAGTTTCATCTCCATCCAGGTAAATGTAAAGACTTGAAGTCTCTGTCTTTTCCTAAGGCTGAATGGAATGGGTTAATACACTGTGGCATATATTATACCATGCAGTACTAGGCTGAGTCTTTCAATGAAGTGTGTTTTCTAATATTTAAGAACATTATTGTATGCTTGAGTTATTACTATGCCATTTCCTCAGTAAAGAGGAAATAATGAGAATGTAGTAAATAAATGCAAAGGGAGAATGTTCGATATAAAAATGTAATAGTACTGTCTATAAGCATTTTCCACAATAAAACCAGTGCCTTAGAGGCTGTTTAGTTTTTGTATCTTCTCCCTACTCTATCATATCACACTTTAAGAAGGCTTAACGTAGAAATGGGGCTGGGCTTGGTGACTCACATCTCTATAATCAGATTTCAGGAGTTCAAGAGCAACCTGAGCAAGACCAAGCTTCCCCCACCCCCATCTGTCTCTATAAGAAATAGGACAATTAGCCAGGAATGGTGGCACATGCCTGTGGTTCTAGCTACTTAGGTGCTTGAGGCAGGATGATTGCTGGAGCCTTGGAGTGTGAGGCTGCAGTGAGCTACGATGATGCCACCGCACTCTAGCCCAGGCAACAGTGCAAGACCCTGTCTGAAAGAAAAGAGTAGGGGGGAATGATATTCACGGGTCTTTTTCTAGCTTAACATCCCTTATCAAGATCTCCATTTGTAAATGGAGATACCATTTACATTTACCATTATGGTATTTAATGGAATCACTGCATCATTTTGAAAAAGTCCTCTCCTTGATATACAGTGAATTTCCCTCTTGAAAGTAGTTTTAAGCCATCATAACAGCAACCAATCCCAGCACAACTCATAACCCAGGAAGCTTCCCCAGGCTTCGTCTGTTTTCCTTTGTCACCTCAATCATACAGCAAGGACAGAACACTGAGGGGTCCGATCTACGGGAGACGTGAGGCTTAAAGAATAGGCATTTGACCTTCAACTCAGCGTTTTCCCACTACACCATGTTGCTTCTTCTTATAATACATAGAACAGCTGAGGTATTTAGAGGTCAGTGACTGCTGTCCAGAGACCTAGAAGAAGCCATAGACCTCAAAGAAAAAGGAAAAATCATCTGAGCAGTATGGGAAATAGTTGCCTCAGGGTCACAAATTTTGTTACTTAGTGAGAAGAATGGTGTAATCTCCCTAAGACGACAAATTTCCTGAAGTAGGGAAGATTATTTGCTAATTTAAGAAGGCAGAGTAACTCCCTAAAAGCAAGTGTTTTTGTTCTTGCTGGGCAAGGTAGATGGGTGAGCTGGGGGGAGATTCTGCTGGATGTTACAGTGATCTCAATGGGAAGTGACAGATACTATGTGGAATCATTGTAAGTAACCAGGGAAGCCCAGCTTTATAGAGGCATTTAATTTTTCCAGAAGCTGTCCAACACAATTCAGGAC
Source organism: Galagoides demidoff (assembly GCA_963574575.1). Classification (NCBI taxonomy): domain Eukaryota; kingdom Metazoa; phylum Chordata; class Mammalia; order Primates; family Galagidae; genus Galagoides; species Galagoides demidoff. The sequence goes on from CAUYQV010148675.1 coordinate 48,599, forward strand.
CCATTAGAGGTACCACTGTTACAGGACAGCATAATAAATTCATAGAGACCTAAAGTCAGCCCTGGACCACGAAGGATTTTGACTATTCTGAGTTGTTCATTCTGCCAGAATCCTGGACACTCACTCTACTCCAAGTCCTTTACTTGAGACAATGAATGAATCTTTCCACTTACTAAGAGAAGGCATGCAGGTGTCACATTTAATTTTAAAATATTTCCAATTAATTTTTCTTTGTTTTTTTAAATGTCAGCTACTGAAAGCTGTCGCTGTCCTTTACTTATTTCATTTATAAATTAAATCACCAATCACATGAGAGAAATGGATTGCTCATTAGGTTCAGAAATTTCTTCCGATTTGGTCTTTAAAGTCAAGCACTAGCACGTTATTTGACAAAATTCTGCAAAGAAAAAAACTCTGGTACTTTCTTGTTTTTTGAGAGAAAAATAAAAAAGGTGGTACCTTTTCCTTTTATCCCTGTTTTTTGTTAAGTCTTTGGCTTTATTTTATTCTTCTTGACTTTCTGATATACACAGACTTTTCTCCTAGATGGACACAGAGATTTCAGCAGAATTGGGCGGATGATGAAAATGTTTCGCAGGAGAATGAGGATGAAATGTAAGTGGTAAGTCTTTCCCTACAAATATTTTAACATTGTCTTGACTTCTATTAGTCCAAATGAAGATATTTCTTTCATTCAAACAATTAAACCAAGTGCTTTATTATCAAATAGTCATCAGAAAAATATTTCTTTTTGCTTTTTGTGATGTGACTGAGAAAAAATAAGTGTCAGTTACCTAAAACTTTTCATTTGGAAAACTGTCACTGTGTCGAGAAAGCTTGGGCTGGGCGTGAGGAGGTAGGACGGCAAAGACGGCCCCTGAATGGACTTGGCTTTGGCATGTGAGTAACTGAAAGGGCCCCAGCTTTTGCCGGTTTGGGGAATTTAGGAAGAACAGATGGGCAAACATGTAACAACAGTTCATGGTTGTGTGGAAATCTCTGACTTAGACTAGCAGTTAGTGCTCCTCTGAATGTGTGAAGACTTTCTGGAAGAGGAGGAAATTTATAGTTATGTAAGTGTCATTCAGGCTACAGAAAGGAGGTTAAGATTCCTAGAGAGTGTTCTAATTTATCACAGAATCGCTTGACCCCACTGAATTAGAGCAGGACATAAGGACAATGTAATCATTCAACCCTTTCTTCAATATCCCCTATACCACTCCTGAGCACTTCTCTCAATAGGCCATGAACTTTTGAAAAGAACGGGAGGTCTGGAGACCCAACATTGCACAGCGTGACTCTAGGCTCCACCATTTATAAGCTGCGCGATTTCTGATATTTCTCTGAGTGTCAAGCTCCTCACATGTGAGGTGATAATACCTACTTCCCCTTTTATTGTGGGATAAAAGAGTTAATTATATACAGCCCATAGTATGGTCCCAGGTACAGTGTAGGTGCACAAGAAATAGTAGGTCATAGCCCCTGGAAAGATTTAAGGAGGTAGAGACTTTATTTTTTCTCTCTGCCATCTTCCAGGAATGAAAAGGGTATAGTTTACTGGACTAGGTCAGGAGCGTGATCTACATTCCCACCCTCACTTTGTCACTTTGCAGCTGTGTAACTAAGAACCAGTTACTTGATTTCAGTTTCCTTACCTATATAATGAACAAGAGAAGTTATTAACGTCTTGGAATTATGATGAGGATTAAATGTGCTACACCTAATACATGTAAAGTAATTATGATAATTTCTGACATGCAGTAAGCCCTCAATAAATATTAGCTCCTTTAGGTGAACAGTTTCTCATTCAAATTCAGTCCTCGAAAAGGCCCAGAAAACTAAAAGGTTCTTTTGTTTTCCTAAATGTATAACAAACCTGATCTGAACTAATACAAGGGTTTTTTTTTTTAATCATTTTATCTCACATAGTGTGACTATTTATATGTTTGACTGTAAAAATAGCACATTAATTAAGGGCCTGGTCTTAGACTCTCAAAAATTTTAAACAATATATCATATTATCTTTCTAATACACAAAGGATTTTGAATTTTAACATAAATCTGGCTTCAAGAGTTTCAGGTAACTTAATGTGGAATTAATACCAATTGCCAATCAAAGGGCACATCTTTTGAGTTAATTTTCTACTAGTGCTCCTGGAGTTTTGCTGATAGATTCTATAACAGACAGAGCTACTTCCTACTTTGGAAAATCTACTAGCCATCAAATCCTGTTTCTCTATATCAGGCATCCCAATACTTCATTATTAGGAGTTTGCAAAGGAAGATTTGGTCAGTATACATCATGGTTGCTCAAAATCCAAGGGCAGGTTATGTGCTATGGCTCATGTCTGTAATGCCAGTACTTAGGGAGACCAAGGTGGGAAGGTCACTTACAGCCAGGAGTTTAAGACCAGTCTGGGAAACACAGCAAAGCCCCGTCTCTACAAAACTAACAATAAAAAGAAGAAGAAGAAGAAGAAGAAATAAAACATTAGCCATTTGTGGTAGTCCCAGCTTCTCTGGAAGCTAAAATAGGAGAGTTGCTTGAGCTCTGGAGTTCACTGCTACAGTGAGCTACTGTGTCACTGGACTCCAGCCTAGTCAACAGAACAAGACCCTGTCTCAAAAAAAAAAAAAAAAAAAAATCAAGGGCAAGCAATCTATTATTTGGAGTTATCTTTACAACCTCAATACATCAACTTCGCAATTAATTGTTTTACTTTCACCCTTAAGATAATAGGTTGCTGGCTTGTTACTTTCTTTTGCCTGCCTGGGCAGCCCCAGGACCCGACCATTGTAAAGACTTGTAAAGACGGGTCAAAATTCCCATTAAGTTAGCAGTAAGTTAATCTCACAGGAAGAGGCTGGAAATAAGGTCAAGAGAATAAAAGCAAGGCAAATACCTAAAACGCAGGGCAGCTCTCATACACCAAACCTGATGAAACATGAGCTATGCAGAATTCACCATGGATTGTTTAAAATCGCAGAATAAGACCCTAATTCTTCTAATCTCCTGTACACAGCCATGTGGAATGTGGCACTCCTGCTTCCACCATCCAGACGCAGACTCCTTCTGTGCCCTGTAAAGCTGGGCTGGCTTTGACAACTAGTGTGGCAGAAATGAGGCTGCGGTATTTTCAGCCTAGCTGTCCAGAGGCCTAGAAATTTTGCATTCACCCCTGGAGCCTTATGTTTGCCTTTCTGTGAGGAAGCAGGATCCAGCGTCTTTGAAGATGAAAGTGCAGTGAGGAGGGAGCTGCAGACAGGCCCTCGCAAAGTCCACCCAGCCAGCTCGCCAGGGGCAGGCAGCCTTGTGAGTAAGCCAGGCAAAACTAGCAGAAGAACCATGCCGCCCGTCCACACACGTGAGAAGGAATCTTTGTGGTTTGAAGCCACTAAGACACTTTCATGCATGGAGGGGAGCACTTGCTGACTCAGACACAGCTCCCTGAAATCATAATTATAGGTGTATTAGGTGATCTGCAGTAAATAAACTGCTCCAAACAGCAGCTTGATATCTAGAAACAATACATTTACTTCTTTTATATCTCCTTATCCTGGATAATAGATGACCGATATTACAGTAAACACAACCCTTCAAAAGAACGTTTTCAGAGAGTCAGGCACACTTAATTAAGAAGTCGAAGTGGAAGGCTACCATCTAAAGCTTTGGAGATTCTGGTCCTTTAATTACAAGATTTTATTGCATTATACGTAGGAGTGCTCTAGTTTGGGCTGACACACAAGGCCAAAATTAAAATGTTTAAACAGGTTTGAAAGCATCAGCAACTTTCCTGCATACCTTAGGCTAAACTCAGATAAACAGCAGCAATTGAATGTATCTCAAGAAGCATTTATTGCCCTGAGGCTTAGGCCCCTGTCACTCTGAATGTGGCATTATCCCACACAGGGGAGACGGTGCATGCCACGTCTCGCTCAGTCTTGCTGAATCAACTCAAACATGGATCTGCTGGTTGGCATGTGAAACTGCACTGTAGGAGCAAAACGTATGGAGACTGGCTGGGAGCCATCAACTGACGCACATCAGAGACATGGCTCCACTCTGGGTCGCCTCTTCACCGGGGCCAAACCAGGGGCAGCAGGGATTTCCGTGAGAAGGAGCAGAGTGGAATAAAATGACAGAAAGGGCTGGATAGGAGGAGATCTCTGATGTTGATCAAAAGAGTTCATGAAACCCAGGAAGAGAACAGGGGTATTTAATTTATAAGTTACCAATTGACCGTCCCTCTCAGAATAGATGAAATGCTTGGCAATTCATGTTGATTTGTCCACTGGAATAATCATAGCTTTTATGATTTTCTTTCTAGTCTCTTAGATTTTCTTATATATCGGAAAGTATTGACTTTGGAAATCATAGACTTTAATAATCTATTGAAATCTAAAAGTATTACCTCCTCCCATAAATGCAAATGTGTACCCACAAAATTTTGCATAAAAATTTGGTGAGGTTCATGATACCTGAAGGAGAGTCTCAAAGTAATTCTGGTGGGTGAGAGGATGCAGTGAATTTTTGTACTTTGTTTTTCCCTGTGAGCAAGTATCAAAGGTTAAGAAATACATATATATTATATATATGTATATATATATAATACATATATATACATATATATATATATTTTTTTTTTCAGTTTTTGGCCAGGGCTGGGTTTGAACCCGCCACCTCCAACCTATGGGGCTGGTGCCCTATTCCTTTGAGCCACAGGGGCCTCCTGGTTAAGAAATATTCAACAATTCTACATCCATCTTTAAAAAATAGAAATTCCAGGTGGTAAATAAATTGTGATCCAATGACAAAAACTTAAAAAGCATCTAATCGTGAAACACATATTTAGAAGAAGGGGAAATAATTTAAGTTTGGTGATGTCAATATTTTAGGTTAGTTCTTTGAGTGTCTAAATCCGAAACTTCCAATAATCTATAAGGCTTTGTTTAAATAAAAATTAATTCTTGGGGATGGATTTAAGTGATTGCCGATCAACAATATGCAGACTTATTTCTTTCCTAAAATCTGTGTGTAGGATTCGCTTCAGAGCAGTGTCTTGGATTGCCAGCAACCAAATCTTGGCTGATTTTCCAAAGAAGGAAATAAATACTTCTCATTAGGAAAGTTCAAACCAAAACTATTTTGATCCACATGTTATATTATTTAAGTTAACAGAAATTATTGGCTACTTTATGTTGGTTTTACTAAAAAGTAAGACAGAAAGTACTAAAGGAGGTGTACATATCAAGGTGGAGCGACTTCCCTTGATGGTATCAAAATCTTTAAAGTTTTGTAACCTAACTGGGTAATTATAATGTCTTAGTATAATATTTTTATTGATTAGCTTTATAACTGGGCTATTATCAAATGTTCATTATTGCCCATAAAGTTGTGGAATATGTATTCTAAAATACATATTAATATTATCTTCAGGAATGAAGTGTACTCTAAGATAGTACATTCAGCCTTCACTAACTATAAGGATCAACCTTTGGGTTGATTCTTCTTGATGGCAGTGCAATTTCATCTTTGTTTCTCCAATAACATAATACTTTATAGAAATACACTTTAAAAAAAAAAGAACATTGTAAAAAAAGTTAATAGATACTTCCTCAAACTTTCTTTTCTCCCACATAAACCATGACATCACACTTTTTAAAAAGCAAGAAGTTAAAAAATAGCCTCTAGACTAAGTAGTTCTTATTAAAATACTTAATGCCAAGTATGTCAAATATTGAATCAAATGAATCAGCAGGAGGCTGTGTCTTAAGGAAGAAAAATTTCACTACATGGAGAATATAAGGTACTTTTATGTGTTATTTTCTTTCACGAAAATCTAAAATGAACCACATGAAAGTCCAAACTTATATGGAGCAGAATTGTAATGTGATTACTTTCTGAGTGAGGAAAATTCTAGCAATTCAGATTTATTGAAGTAATACCGATTTTTAAAAAATGTAACCAAAGTCACAGTAGCCATTCTGTTCCTCTTTCACTGCCTTGGTCCTGAGAAATTATACAATTATTCTAATGATACAGCCTTGTCTCAAAACATTCTCAAACTCTTTGCTTGGGATTACCTATTGAATAATTTCAGAAGTCACACAGACAGGCTGATCTGGTTGAAACCACTCATTCAATAACAGGCTGTGTTGTAAAAGAATTTCACTGGCAGTTGTGATTAGGAGGAAGGTGAAGATTGGGACCTCGGAGGAAGATGTGAAGCACAGGGTGGGTTCTGAAGCACTAGGGGAGCAGTGGCTCTGAGAGCTTCTGGGAGGAGCTGAAAAGCCATTAAAACACTTACAATGCTGGTCAATAAACCAATCAGCTGAAAGTAAAATTGGCAATCACAATTAGGACCGAAAGTGTGTTGAAGAGTTTGAGTGTGTGGAGAAGGTAAATAAAAGGAAAAAAAGAAGAAAATGATCTCTGGTGAGCAGCAGACACAACTCGACGATCAGTTTCAACAGAGGGGGAAATCAATGAGGCAACACTGGATCATTTTGCCTCATTGATTTTTCCTGCTCATTGAAATGTTTTCCTTTATTTACTTCCTTTCCCTTTGGAGAGTGGTAAACTCTTACTCCTGAACTTCCCTGGGAGCCTGTGATGGGCAGAAAGGCACCGTCTGAAGACCCTCTCCTGCTGCATTCCGCCCTTCTGTGCTGCCTGGACTCAGAGGCAACTCCAGGACTTCCTGTCCTGCTGCGGGAGCTGACCTGCATATTTGCTCCCACGAACCCCCTATGGGAGGTAGAATAATGGTCCACTCCAAAGATCTGTGCACTCTAATACCCTGGAACATGCAAACTCATTAAATAACATGGCACAGGGGAATCAGGATTTCAGATGATGTTAAGACTGCTAACACATCAACCTTAAAACAGGAAGATTGTACTGGATCACTCAACTGAGCTAATTTGTAATCAAAATTAAGCTAATTTGTAATTTGGCTGGGGCTGGGTTTGAACCCACTACCTCCTGTATATGGAGCCAGCACCCTACTCCTTGAGCCACAGGTGCCACCCAATCATGAGGGTTCTTAAAAGGAGACGTGAGAGGCAGTGAAAAAGTCAATGTCAGAGCAAAGTGACGTGAAAAAGACTCAACCTGCCACTGCTAGCTTTGAAGATGGAGGAAGGGGCTACAAACCAAGCAAAGCCAGGGCACGGTTCCCCCCCTTGAACCTCGAGAAAAGGTGCACCTTGCTAGAAATCTAACACGTGAAGCTCGAGGAAGAACACACTCAGGGTTTAGCACTGGAAGGTTCACGTCAGACTCCTGACCTACAGAATTCTGAAGGCCCCACGTGTGGAGTTATTGTTTACAGCTGCAATAGGAACCCGCTACTCCTTCCCACCGCCTCCCTAGGAACCCGCTACTCCTTCCCTCCACTTCCCTGGTCCTAATAGGAAGAGCATACACTTGATGCCTTCGGCCCTTTCTTCCCATATTTCTTTCTTTCTTTTCTTTTCTTTTTTTTTTTTTTTAAGGATTTTTATTGTCAAAATAAAAGACACAAATAAATTAATTGTTCTGATAATTTGAGACTCCAGGACATCTCTATGGGAAGGTCAGCTCCTATGTACTGGTAAAATACTATCCAAACCAAGTGAGAGACAGTGTTCAAGACAGTGACTGAACATGTACACAGTGAGGAGAAATAAAAACGCAAACGTTTCCATATTTCCTTTCCCCCAGTAAGGTATATACTACATAAAGGTATGAGGCTCATTTTGGTGACAAATGCTTTTATACAAAGAAAGCATATTTCTTTCTTTAAAGGGAATGGAGTGGACAAACTTTGACTTTCATTTCCCCTTGAGTCATGGGTGCCACATTTTTGAGTGTCTACTCCAGAATTTTCATTTTGTGCTTTTGCAGACTCTACTTCGCCCTCGCATCTGTTTCTGCCCTTTGTATCTGATAAGTTAACACAGTACAGTTTCTTTCTGTTTATTGATTACAAATAACAACACACTATTCTGGGTGATAACTCCTTCACTCTTAGTGAAAGCTGTGTTATCTTCAGTAGTATTACCAAAGGAATTGTTTTAAACCATTCTAAATTTGGGTAACGTGATTCCAAAGAAAAGAAGAAAAAGAATTTTACATAACATCTAAGAAATGAGCCACATAACTAGGAACCACCCTGAGTGCTTTGTAACATTCATGGTGTCTTTGTGACATCCTGATATTTATCACTTGTGGTTAAGTTGATTTTTCTTCAGCCTGACTGTTTTTCTCCTGGCAATTAGGAGGAAATGCCCATAATGCAAAGGAAACCTACCATGATTTAAAGAGCAGTATAGAGAGAAACAAGTCTCTCCCTACTTTAAAACCCTCTTCCATAAACTTCAGTATAAATTCCAAATTATTTATTTTGGCAAAGAAGGCCCTTGCAGACAGGCTCAAGGCCGGGTCAGAACCCTTGTCTCTCCCCAGTCTTACTTGTTCCTGGTTGCCACTCAGCAGACTTGACATCGGTGTCATTTTTAGAAGGCCTCGTGCTGTTCCTTCTCTTCATGCCATTCCTGTGGCTCTTCTTCCCCTGTTCCTTGCCTGTCTCCTTCTCAGGAACTCTTCAATCTCAGAGGGTTAGTCTCACCTTCACCACAGGCAGAGTTATTATCAAACTTTCCGCTAATCCTAAGTGCAATCTCACTGGCCAAACACATTGGTGTGTTGTGCACGGATGTCAAGGAATCTCCCCCACAGCCACTTTCCTCACCCCTTGTCAGGAACTATCCCAGAATCTCTCTAGTCCAGATTTGCTTTCTAACAACACAATGTAGTTGATTGGAATAAACCAAGGAAATACTTTCATGACACAAAACGCAGCCCTCATACTCAGCGTGGGGGATGGGTACCGTCAGTAGAAGGGGAGGATGGTGCTAAGAGAAAGCCTAACAGGAAAATGCTGGATGAGTGGCCAAGGCTGGACAGATGAATGGATTTGGTAAGCTTCTTTCCTGATGGACTGAAGCTATTTTACAGTGTTGTGATGACTCCTGGTTCTTACCTGTTTTTTGAGAATAAAGTAGGAAAATACAAGTTGCCATTGACTTATACACAGTTCATTCCACAGACAAAAGGTGAACAGCAGAGACTCTGTCTCCCCATCATTGTAACATAAGAGCATTGGAACTGGTATCGCGCCAAACAAATTCAGTCTGACGGATTCCTTTCCTCTGGGAGGATCCTGATGAATCCATTTTATATTTTTTCCTTCATTAAATTATAAAGAGATAGATCATGTATAAAATGCATTTACGGGGCACAATGTGCTGATCTCATACACAGTCTGGAACACTTATCATACTGGTTAATCCATTAAATGGGAGGATCATGAACCGTCCAGATCATTTCCTTTCACCCGAGCATCCGACCCACCGATGGTGGTAGAATCTACGTTAGGAATTGTAGCCAGCTTTCATTAAGTTCATATTATTTCATGAACATTTTCATATAGTTTTTTAGATTATATATGTATGTGTATATTTATACACTTGATCCCTACAAAAAATAAATTTCTCATTGTGCATCACATTGAAAAATCTGAAAAGTCTCTACAGTTTAAATTCTATTACACAGAAATATATGTATTCCTGGCTATTTTTGAGTAAACAATATATTATCATATGACATTTAATGCAGCCTAACATAATTTTAATATGCACACAGTGTCATCTGAATTTTAAGTTCTATTTCTAGCTGTCATTTCAAATTCTACTTCCAGAGAGAATGAAGCTTTATTCTTATTAAAAAAAGGAATTCAGATTACTCCAAGTATAAGAATTACTTACATTCCCAATAACCACTTCAGGAAGCAGACTGCAAATACAGTTTCTTACCCTGAGATATTCTGAATTTACAGTTAATTCCCAAGATTTCAATTTTCTAGAATTAGGTGTAATTGTGATGAGCCTTTCCATAATTCACTTAAATCCTCTGATAGACTTTCATTTATTTTAATCAACAAAATGGTAACAGACCCTTTTCAAAAGGAGGACTTACTGTGACTTCTTGAAGTCATATAGACATTAAGATGTAGGACACACTTAAGCTGTCTAATTGTACTGCCGGTCTAATGCCTAAGTATTAATCTGTCACAATGTCAAATTACATACATTTAGTCTTTTTTCTTTAGTAAAACGTGTCTGTGCTTAACAAACTCATAGTGTAAGAAAATCAGGAGAGCAATTAGAATGTCATCTTTCCCGCAGATGACTTAAGAAAACCATGAATCAGAGCTCAACAGTCAACATAATTTCACAGATAATCATGGCAAAATTATGGTACTACAACAATTCTAGGGGAGTACAGTGAGCCGAGCAGACAGGACCATCAGCTATTCATCTCCACCATCTGCCATACATGCTCTTTATTTAAGTCTATTTTTTTTTTTTTTGGCCAATATTTTCGGTTTTCACTCTGCCAGCAGTGAGCATCACATAAAAAACAGGTTTCAGGGTGTAAGCAGATTTTCTCATGTGCGCAATGAATTAGACTCACTGGCCATCCTTCAGCTCTTAGGCAAAGTCCGGCCGGTTGGGGGGAATTTCAGCAAACTTTCCTGTATTGGCCAACATCCTATAGGATTCAAATGAATCAGTCCTATCAGAAACAAAGTAACCACCACGAAAGGGATGAAACCACAAGTTCTGTTAACAATGGAAATCATGACCAAAGCATATGCTTTGGGAGTTTTCTTTTCTTTTCTTTTCTTTTTTTTTTTTTTTGAGACAGAGCCTCAAGCTATCCCCCTGGGTAGAGTGCCATGGCATCACAGCTCACAGCAATATCCAACTCCTGGGCTCAAGGGAGTCTCTTGCCTCCGCCTCCCAAGTATCTGGGACCACAGGTGCCCGCCACAACGCCCGGCCATTTTTTGGTTGCAGCCATCATTGTTGTTTGGCGGGCCCAGGCTGGGGATTCGAACCCACCACCTTAGGTGTACGTGGCTGGCGCCTTAGCCGATTGAGCCACAGGCGCCGA
>CAUYQV010148679.1:0-12048 GCA_963574575.1 Galagoides demidoff
GTCTTTCCAAAAGGAACGTATTAGTTTGCATTCCCACCAGCAGTGTAGAAGTGTTCCCTTTTCTCCACATCCATGCCAGCAACTCTGGTTTTGAGATTTTGTGATATGGGCTAATCTTACTGGAGTTAGGTGATATCTCAAAGTGGTTTCGATTTACATTTCTCTGATGATTAAGGATGGTGAGCATTTTTTCATATATCTATAGGCCTCACGCCTATCTTCTTGGGTGAAATTCCTCTTCAAGTCCTTTGCCCACCCTGTGATGGGAATCACTTGTTTTTTTTTTTGCTAATGTGTTTGAGTTCTCTATGGATTCTTGTTATTAAACCTTTGTCAGAGACATAGCCTGCAAATATTTTCTCCCACTCTGAGGGCTGTCTGCTTGCTTTACTTACTATGTTCTTGGCTGTGCAGAAACTCTTTAGTTTGTTCAGGTCCCAATAGTGTATTTTTGATGTTGCTTCAATTGCCTGTGGGGTCCGTACTAATCAAGAATTATAAAATAAAATACTATTGAGATGTCATTTTTCACAGGTCAGATTGACCATGACTAAAAACAGCAATAAGAATCAGATCTAGAGAAAAAATGGAGAAATAGATAATCTCATCCATTGCTGTTAGATGTGAAAATTGACAAAATGGCTTATTAAAATGTGTGTTGGTTTATCTGCTTGGCCTGCCATTCTACTTTCAGAATAACATCCCTTATGACTCCATGTATACATATACATATGCATACATGCTTTTCCTCTCTCCAAATATATACACATGAAGCCTGACAATTAAGTTTGAACTTGCCACTGTGCACTTATATTGGCAGCACTGTACAAACAACTTGGTAAGGTTTCATAACCTGGGTATGTCAGTGTTTCACAGCTGTGTTCATGTCAACATGTGGCAGTGTCTTGCTAAGTGGCATTCATTATTGTTGTGTGTTTTTGTATGCTGTTGCAAGAATGTCACAGCTTAACTTAGAACAAGGAACAGACATTTGTAAATTTATGCTAAACTTGGCAAGAGTAGATGTGAAATCAGGGACATGTCAGTCCAAGTTTATGGGGATAATGCCATGAAGAAAATGGCAGTGTATACATGGATGAAACTTTTTCTGAGAGGAGAGAAATCATCACTAATGGAGAGAGGTCAGGGCAGCCAGTAACAAGTAGAACCACTGAAAACATTGCAAAAATTTATCTAATTGTACATCAAAATTGTCAGCTGATGGTCAGAAGCATAGCAGACCAAGTAAACATTGGTAGAGACACAGGAAAGTCTTCACTGAAAATCATGGCCCACAACTCATGATCATGTCTCACAATAATATACCAGCTCACATGGCACTGCCCGTGAGGAGGGTTTAGTTGGGAAACAAATAACTATTGGAACACCCTTCCTTTTCACCTGATCTTGCCCTTCTATACCCAGAGACAAAGGAAATACAAAGGGAAGACATTTTGATGACATATAGGGCATCAGGGTAATATGACAACTATGAGGGTCCCTCCAGAAAAAGAGTTCCAGAATTGCTTTGAAGGATGGACCAAGCACTGGTGTTGGTGCATAGGTTCCCAAGGGGAGTACATCAAAGGTGACTGTAGGGATATTCAACAATGAGATATGTAGCACTTTTTCTAGGAAATTTGTAAACTTAATTGTTTGACCTCATTTATAATATATGGATATATATATATATATATAGATAGATAGATAGATGCACACACATGTCTACATATACAGACATGTGTGTACATACCTTATCTAGAGAGAAACTGTTGACAGTGTCATTGATTGTCAATCCACAGCCTGGAGCCTGGCTGCCCTCTAATATAGGAATGTTTAGACACAGGTAGTTTATCCACGTCATCAAATGGAATGCAATTATGAGAAAGAATATGTTGACTCAGTATATGTTCTCTTGAAAAGATGCTTAAGAGATATTTAGTTAAAAAATTACAGATGTTATATGAAAGTGGTAGGATTATTTTAAGAAGTTACAAACATAATACTTCATATATATGTATGCCTCTATGTGTAGCCTTACTATAATCTGTCACAATAAGCAAGTAAGGTGACTGCAAATCGACTTTCCTTTTGTGCTGCGAAAGAGACTAATAGCTTACAATGAGTTAACATCTCAATCTCAATAACAGCTTGGTCCGTTCCACAGCTAAGCTTTGAAATCAGACACCCAGAATTCCTCTCCTGACTGGACAGCTGACCGGCTGAATGAACTTGTACAAGTCATTTAGTATTTCTGAACCTCTTTTTTTCTTGTTTGTTCAAACGGAAACAGCAACAGTATCTACCTTACATATTTATGAAAATTAATTTGCAGAAAGTGTACAGTCCTCTAGCACAATTCTATGATGGCGTTGATGATGAAATTTTAATGTTTACTGGACACTTATTCTTTAATTGGACTCAATAGGGCAGCTATTTTTATTTTCTCTCTTTGGCTTTTTTAAAGAGTAGATTGCTCATCTGGCTGCCTATAAAGGAATGATGGCATGTTGTATTCTCATATTATTTCTTTTTGAAATCTCAGTTAGCAATTGAATCAAGGTGTTGCAGAAAGTGTACCCATCAACAGTGCTGCTTATCTCCAGTGAAGGATGTTAGTACTGCTGCCATCAGATAGCTTAATGGGTACGAGGAAAACCTCCAGTAATACAGCTAGGGGAGCATTAACATGTTTACAATTAACTAACTGAAATAGTTGCTATCATTTATGAATGAAAAATAATCATCCTGCATCTACCTTAAGTAAAAACTACAGTTTGCTGCCAAATTGAATACAACAAACTCTTAAAAAATTTAAAAAGGCAGTCATCCAAGTCTTTATTGCAAGAACATCAGAGAAAATGCACCAGCTGAGCCACTTATCATCTGCTTAAATGTCTCGGCTCTCAAGCACTGCAGTGAGGCTCTATTTATAGGTCTCATTTCTCCTTGAGTCCTTCCCTTGTAAGGGATCTAGCTATAGTGGGAAAGGCCCCCATTTTGTTCAGGATTGCATAGGCTGCCAGAGGATCGTGGCTTTAAATCATCAGGTGTCTGATTATTTTCCCAGAAACTATTCAAGTTTAGTGCCCAGAAAGTAGAAAGTGTCAGCACTTAGTGAGCATTTCCTATAGATGGGCAGTCTCGGTGCTTTGTTCACATACACACAACTTTTGATCATCAGTTTAGGCAGGGTGTGGGTATTTGTTTCCAAGCTGGAGAGAGAGACCAATGGAATGATTAATATAACATAGGAATATTAGGACCTAGAAAATTGGCAAGCTAAAAACATGAACATAAAGATGTCCCTGGAAGTTGTATGTCTCAGGGTGTTGAAATTCCCATAGAAAGTGCTTGAAATTCTGGAGGGGCAGAGACTAGCCACAGGCACTGTCTCTGGACTTCTGCAGCACCCAGACTCAGAAGAAACAGGGAGGAGGAAAACTTCTGACCAAAATGCAGCAAAGTAAAATATATTAATTAAAACATTTACTTCATGCTGGAAACACGCTGTGGACTCAGACAAGTGCCAGAGCTTCCATTAAGCCTTCTCAAAGGCAATATACACATGATGCTTTATTTCAGCCAAGATGAAATGTCGTTTTCTGGGGATAGAATCCTGGTGAATGCCCTTTCTGTCTTATCCCTCACAATCCCTTGTCAAGTGACAACTTCAATAGCTACTGAAAGGAAAAGCACACGTGCCCAGAGAGCGAGGACATTTCTTATGAAGCGCTAAGAAGGTCAGCAGGGATTTCCAGACCAGATTTGCCTTCTGTTCTGTTAGGACTGTGCGGTGAGAACTATCTTATAAAATTCATCCCTTTCCATAAAGTGTTTGGCCTTGGGAGGATATTAACTAAGCATTCTAAGGAATATATTATATTAAATAAATAACACATAAATAATTAAAGCCAACGTCTGGTCTCTTTCTCAGTATTTTTGCATACGATAAAATAAAATCTCAAAGTTTTAAATTTCAAAATCAACAGTTTAGTTATTTTTAATGCACGAGGCTGTATAAGAGCCCTGGGGACCTAGTAATTTTAAATGCTCTTTCCAGATAGAAACGCCGGCAGAAGAAGAACTAGTAAATAAAAGGCAGAGAAGGCAGAAAAGTTAGTAAACGAAACAACACCACATGGTAGTTAAGACCACACACCTGACAGCAAGATGGTACTTACTATATTTCTGTTCTTAGACAAATCCCTTAGCCTCCCTGTGCCTTGATTTTCTCATTCACAAAATGTAGATAATTGTAGTACCTTTCTCTCAGGATCATTTTGAAGATCAAACTATTTAATTTATATAAAGCTTTTAGGAATATACGTGCTATCTGGCACGTATTGAATAAATCTTTGCACTTGTCGGATGACAGAGAAACATGTTGGAAGTAAAGAGAAATACCAACATAGCAATTGTTTGTTAAGTGTTACATATGTACTTCTTGCCTCCAAGCTCCTGGAGAGAAAAGGCAGGCCTCTTGTAGCTCTCCCATCTAGTGAGTCGGGAAAGCCCTATGTGGGTGGCATAGGACAGATCCAGGGACTTTAAGAGAAGATTCAACATATAAAAATCCCAGCCACCTCCCAAGGATGGACGTCCTGGTTCAACACATGTTCATAGGAAGTGCTGGCCACTTCCAAGAGTCCTTGCGCCAGCAGTAGCTGTGGACTCCCTTGGGCAAGGAATGGACTGGTGCTTGTCACCTGTGTTTGTTGGCTGCTTACAATGACGCCATGACAGGTGTGCCTCCAAAATTACAAAGGACAACATTATGTTTTTTCTTTAATCAGTAATGGGTTAATTAATGATTAATGTCTTCCAGAGTAAATGTTGAGCAAAGCATACCCTATGGCTGAGACAGTTGATGTTTCCATTTCAAAGGCAGCATTAGCAGCCCTAAGGGGGAGTTAAGAGCTTCATTTTGCCTCCTTATTTATGAGAGGAACTCAGAGGGGGTAGATACAAAACAAACAGCGACAAGGCTGAAGGGGAATGTGGTGCGTTTCTGAGGGACATAAGACCCCAGTATTTGGTAGTCATGAGTGTTTGGTTGTCACTGATGACTTACTTAATGTTGTTTGGAGAATTTTAATTCCCTCAGGTATTTCTCCCAGTCTCTACATAGTCCCAAAGACTGCCAGGAAGGCAGAGCTGAGCGTCATGACAATGAGTACTAATTGTTCCAGGTCAGGTGTCAAAGTCACCAGAAAGTTAATACATGAATATAGCCTTTTAACATAGACATTCAATTGTGTGTTATGGTTTGGGCTCTAAAACCATCGATGTAAGCATGAGGTAAAGTCCTTTTCCAATATTTAACCTCTCCTCCAGAACATTTGCAAAAGATGTTGAGGAAAGGAAAGCAATAACAGATTATTGTGTTATCATCCTTGGGCAGAGATTTGGAGATAAAAAAGTAGTAGGAAGGTAAGCAGTTTTCTAAAATTCTCCTATTAAGATTTTTCCCCGAGTTATTATTGGTTAGTAGATTTAAAGACTTTAAAGACTTTTAAAACTTTTAAAAATGTGCCAGTGCTCACCTGGTGAATTGCTATTAATTGCACCAACCTAGACTATGCTATTACCATAAACTAATATTTCTGTGTAGCAGTTATTTTTTCAAATGATATTTATGGTAGGCATCCATTAATCAACAAGCCAGGGCATTTGCCCTAAGTTTGCAATAAAAACGCCATTGTGTTAAACATAATTACAATTTTTTTTTGGATGGGAAGCTCAGTTTTGAAACTTCCCCTTATGTTCTAGAATAACTTCCCCTTATGTTCTAGAATCTAAAGTTTTGTTTATGTCTCAATAATTCTATATAGTAATTTACCTATTATATTTTCTTAAAATATAAAACTGTGACTATATTGGTAACTTAAAAAAATACACTACCTATAGATGACATGAAAATTAAAAAATTTAAAAAATAGTATGCTATTATAACTTTCAGAATGGAAAACAATGAAGTAGTAGGGGTTGGAGCTTGAATGAGTGGAACTAAATTAGATGTCAGAAGACCCATGTCTCAGTCTAGATTTAGAAACTTAACTGGAAGCAGAAGCACATCACTAAATCTCATTAGATTTCAAATTTCACCTATGCAAATGAATGCTAATATGTGATCTAATCATCTGCAGAGTTTTTGGGAGGATCTTGTAATAAAACATATGTGAACACACTATATAAATATATGACACTATTCATTGAAGTATGGTCTTATGGAACCTTATTCTCTTCTTGATACCAAGATATAGTTTTTCCATTTTAAAATTTCCTTTCTTCATTATACAAGGAATAAATGAATATGTTATCATCATAGAAATCCAAGCATTACTATAATATACAGAAAAAAAAAAAGGAAGACCCCTGACTAGCATATCTCCAAATCTTCCATTCTCTTTGGTGGTATCTCTATAAATAATTTAATGAGTTTCCTTTCAGAAATGTTCTAAGCATATATGTATGCATATATATGAAATATAATTTTGTTTCACATAATTGGGATCACAAAGTTTATTTCTAACTCACAAATCTAGCTTGTTAAAACAAAATAAAATTCCACCCCCTCTGTTTTCTGCCAAGGAAAAATGTGACATAATTAGCACTGCAGTTATTTCAAATGGGGGATTGATGGTAAAAGGTTAAGGGGATTGTCGGAAAGATGGAATGGGCTTTTGTTTCTGCAACAAGGACAAAACCCAAATACAAATGAACGTGTTTCAATTGTCATAGTCATGAAACCCCATTGTGTTAACAAATGGGAAATAACACCTTATGGCAGCCAATCTAAAATAATCTCTATGTGATGAGTACCAGTGGCAGATCTGCCAAGATGCACAGATTCTCAGTGTGATCACAGAGATTTCATTGGTCACAAACAGAGAAAAGCACATGATTGCGTTGAAAACGATGACATTGGTGCCAGCCCAGAAATCACAGCTCCGGCTCCTCCGTGATAGCAGACTATCACACCTGCCACTTGACAGGTGTGCAGCAAAATTTATGAAAAGCTTTTCTAGGCAAGCCATCGGGCTGCTGAAAAGAATGGTGAATGCCTTGAGCCTTGACATTTATTACAGCTTTGCCAGCGTATCTGTCTTGTAGAGTGTGATTTGAAAAACGATATGTCTAACCATGATCTTAATAAGCTCATTTGTTCTAGGGTCTCATTGTACTTGTGCTCGCTGATGGAGGAGGAGAGGGCAAATAATATAAATAACAGAGGCTTCCTCATGAAATGCCTGTGCTTATTTGAATATGGAGACAGTGCTGATGTTTAACACTGCCACTTGCTCTACATGAGAGAGGAATTACAATGTTGCCTTGAGATGTTTTGTAACTGAGGCTTCAGTTCTTTAATAATCTTTATTTCAATCCATTGGCAACGAACACTTAAATTAAAGCGTCTGATCAGTATATTGATGGAGATACAAATTTGTTAATATTAACAAATATGAAAAAATATGTCTTTAAATATATTTTAACAGAAAATGTCATAGTATTATTAACTACTTGTTTATAAAAGATTAAAAACACTTTTTATATGACCCAAGTTATTCCTGAAATACCCTGGGGCAGTAAAGATGGGACAAGTCAAGCACCATTCCTTATTGATACAGGATGAGCAAAAGGAGATCTAATAGATACTTAAAACTGGCTCCCCTAGACCCTTATTTTGGTTAGCATATATATTTTTAAACTTTCAGGGTATAGTATTTTCATTGTGGATAAATGTATGTCTTACCATATATCACTTATATTTGAAGATATTTAATTTTATAAGCTTGCTTGTCTGTTAAGATACCATACTCATTTAAACAGACTTTAAAGTAACACTTTAAAAAGCATCATTATATTGGATAGCCACGTGAAGAAGACAGAAATGGGATCTGCACCCCTCACCATTCACACAAATTAAATCATGATGGGAAACAGACGTAAATCTAAGACATAAGAGTTCTAGAAGAAAATTTTGGAAAAACTGTTATAGACATTAGCCTAGGAAAAATTTATGAAGAAGACCACCATAGTAATCACAGCAACAGCAAAAATTACTAAATGGGATCTGATTAAATTAAAAAGCTGAACAGCCATGGAAATAATCAATAGAGTGAATAGGCAAGCTACAGGATGAGGGAAAATACAGGCATACTATCCATCTAATGAAGGGCTAATAAACAGAACCAAGCAATCAGGAAGAAAAACAAACAAACAACCCAAGTAAAAAGGAGGCAAAAGACATGAACAGTAACTTGGGGAAGCAAGAATCCAGTGTACTCGAATTCTTTTTTTTTTTTTTTTTTTTGAGAGAGAGTGAGAGAGAGTCTCACTTCATTGGTAGAGTGCCCTAGCATCATAGCTCATAGCAACATCAAACTCTTGAGTTGAAGCCATTCTCTTCCTTCAACCTCCAGAGTAGCCAGGGCTATAGGTGACTGCCATAACACCCGGCTAGTTTTAGAGAGACAGATTCTCAATCTTGCTAAGGCTGGTGAGCTCAGGCAATCCACCTGCGTCAGCCTCCCAGAGTGCTAGGACTACAGGCATGGGCCACTCAAATCTAATATGAAACTAATAGACAATCTAATACATACCCACACAAGAGGAAAAAAAAACATTTTAAGGTGGGGAAGAGAGGAACAAGGGAGAGGATGGAGGGAAAAAGGGATGGACCCAGAGGTTATAGAATATAGCACACCTCTTGGGGGTGGGACACAGCTATATGAGGAACTTTACCTAATAAATGCAAACAGTGTAACCTAATTCTTTGTACCTTCAATGAACCTGAATATATATATGTATATATATATGTATATATATATAAATTGACTAATGGCCAATAAACATGAAAAACTGCTCAACATTTCAACATTTCTAATTATTAGAGAAAGGCAAGTCAAAGCCACAATGAGGTATCACCTAACCCTACTGAGAATGACTTTTATCAAAAAATCCCAAAGCAACAGATGCTGGTGTGGATGCATCAGTACTTTCTACAGAGGTTGCAAACTAGTGCAACCTCTGTGGAAAGTAGTACAGAGATACCTTAAAGAACTAAAAAGTAGATCTACCATTTGATCCAGAAAACCCTCTATTGGGTATTTACCAAAAGGAAAACAAAAGTCATTTTATCAAAAAGACATATACACTTGAATGTTTATTGCAGCACAATTCACAATCGCAAGAATCAATCTGTGGGGCCCATCAATGCATGATAGGATTAATAAAGTATAGTCTATGTATGGCATAGAGTACTACTCTGCTGTAAAAAATGGTGAACTAACACTTTTTGTAACAACTTGGATGGAACTGGAGACTATTTTTCTAAGTGAAATGTCATAAGAAATGGAAAAGCAAACACCACGTGTAGTCTCTATTGAATTGGAACTGATTGATCAATACCCATGTGCTAGGTGTTATATGTGCTTGAGTTATAAAACTCAACAGAAAGCAGGTGGGACGAAGGAGAAGGGGAGGGGTAAATTTACACCTATGGGTACAATGCACGCTATCCTGTTTTGGGGTACACTTGTAACTTTGACTCAAAGTGTACAAAAAACAATCATGTAACCAAAACATTTGTACCCTTGAAATATTATGAAACAAAAACTAAAATAATAAAATAAAACAAAATGTGAAGATCACTGGTATCTTTAAAAAATGAAAAAGCATGTTTATCAAAATAAATAATATTTTTCAATCTGTTAGAAGACCCAACTTGCATTTCTTCCTCTGCTGCTGGCAAAAGAAATATTTCACTTAATGAAAACATTACCCTTCTCACTTTTCTACCTTTATTTATTTAGTCTAGCCAATTTGTATCTTCTTTCTTGGCCCTCTTTTTACTTCCCAACATTATTTGTTTTAAGGATTGGCCATCCTACTGAAAATTAATAAATAAACTAAGAGGGCTGGGCTTGGTGTCTCATGCCTGGAATTCTAGCACTCTGGAAGGCCACAACGGGTGGACTGCTTGAGCTCAGGAGTTTGAGACCAGCCTGAGCAAGAGCAAGATCCTGTCCCTACTAAGCCAGGTGTTATGGTGGGCACCTGTAGTCCCAGATACTTGGGAGGCTGAGGCAGGAGGATACTTTGAATCCTGGAGTTTGAGATTGCTGTGAATTAGGCTGATGCCATGGCACAAGAACCTTTTACACAGATCGAGAATCTGTGTAAAAAATAAACAAACAAACTAAAAGGCCAAAAAAAGACCAATTTAAGAAGAGACTACAAATAAACAAAATTTGAGAGAAAATGATATAGTGACAGAAAAAGAAGCCTGTTAAAGACCATAAGGGAAAACAACTATGTAAATTTCTATGCAAGTGAATTTTAAGATATGAATGAAATGAACAATTTTTAGAGAATATTAATGATCACAATTAACTCAAGAAGAAGTAACAAACTTGAACAGAGTTATTGGTATGTTCATAGTCTTGAGGCAACTGAAAATACCATCAAAGAATTACTTTTAAAAAATGAGTCCAAAGTCTCATACAGTTTTATGAGGGAATTGTTTTATATTTTTTAAAGGACCAATGATTCCCTTGGTAAATTCTTCCAGCATATGGGAAACGATGGAACGTTATATGATTGATTTTATGTTAATTTGATAATAAAATGTGGTAACAAAAAGAAAATAGCATGCTGGTGTCCTGGAATGTAATGAACAGGTATGCAAACCCAAAACAAAATATAAGCAAATCAAATCCAGCATCACATTTTTAAAAAGTGTATGTTCTTCTTGAGAGAGCATAAGAATGTCTTACTACTAAGAAATTGTCAGTATACTAAATTGAATAAATTGATCAAGAGAGGAAAATATTGCTCTACTCTCTTAAAATACTAAAAGCATTTAATAATTTCAAAGTCCATTTTTAGGCCCAGTTAAAATGCAACCTCCTTCAAGCCTTCCATGATTTCTTTGGGTCAAATCTGAGGTCAACTTTGAATTCTTGTATCACTAGATCCTTTTTTTTTTTATAACACTGTTGATATAGTGTGTTGTATTATAAATATTTGTGTATATCCCCCATCTACTTTGCTTCCCTATTATAACCGAATGGTAGCATTTATGTTGTATTTATTTCATATCTCTCATGACACCCAGGACAGAGTAGATTCCTTATATATGCTTCCCAAATAAATGCTTTAAAATAACTGTACCCTATTTAAAATTATAAATGACAGGTTTTATTTTTTTTGTACTCCCATATAATCTTTATAATAGTTACAGCAACATCCCCATAGTTACAAGGAAGAGAAAAGAACACAAAATAGTAATTAATAGAAGAATATTCTGCAACTATGGAAAATTTTGTTCCCCAGGAAAAAGAAATTACTAAAGAAATTATTCCACTGTATTATCCAAATAGTACATTATTTTCACTTGTTAACTACAATCTTGGACGAGAGAAGAAAGTTTAGCATTAGTGGAAGAATCACATTTATTCAATGTATATCAATGGTCAAAGATTAGAAACCATTTAGTTTTATTAAGCAAGACAAGTTTATTAGTACCTAAGCCTAAATAAAGCAGTTTTGAATCCACTATGTGCGCCTTGGTCACAAGCACTTAAGAAACATTACTTTTGTCTAATATAGCAATCTTTTGAATATGAGTAGAAATAAAAACATTTTTACAGATATCAGAAGAAAATAAAGATAGCTCCTACATCTTTCTAGATTTCAGAGGACAGTAAAGATAACTACCATCTGAAAGGTCACATAAATGTTTGAATCAATGTACACTAAATAGCTTTCATCTTTAAAGACTGCATAACTCTAAAAGGACAGGTTTTAGATATGGATATAGGTACAGCTATAGAATAAAGGTATTAATACATTACATAGATTAGATAGATAGACAAGGATACCAATTACTTATATAAGCATCTTCCTTTGGCCTGATTTAATAATTAACACATCAGTATATACCAAAAGTCAGAATGTAGCTTTTCCAGCCCCTTTGTCATCATGATACTTCTTCTTGGACAATACATAAGAAAGGATTGCACATTTTACTCCATGATGGGT